>PQWD01008739.1:0-11375 GCA_019425675.1 Leucinodes orbonalis
GTAATTTGGATGTAATCTGAGGGCACAGTAGTGCCCCCGCCAAAACTATTCAAGAGAAGCACAAGGGCACTAGTTTCTAATCTAAAGTAAGTGACGAAACTAAATATTCGCATCGCCTCCACGATAATGATGAAATGGAGAAGACGTAAATAGTAACTGATAAACAAGAATTTGTTGAAGTAAGGGTCGGTAGAGGTAGGTCGTGTAGGTTCAGAAGCTTGGCTCTACATGAGATCTGATATCTTTTTTACAGCGTATACTTTAATGTGGTCATCTTAGCAACAATTTTCATGAAATGATTTTGGTGGGATACGTATATTATTTACACTTGATCAAGGTATATGGTATTTTTATTCTTAGCGTATGCGCACTTTGTCTGTCTCAAATGTGTATTTCCTTTTTGGGTCTGCTGGAAGAAATTCCAATAGGAATTAGCAGTACTCTTGTACTATTGTTTTAGTCTGATTTATTGTTCCAAATATGTATATGTGTGTATAAATAATAAATAAATAAAATACCTCTAAGTATATATGGGGGAGACCTATGTCCAGCAGTGGACTGCGATAGGTTGAAGAGACAGATATTTTTCTACCCACATACAACGCCAACTTGCCTCAAATTAAGCAATAGGACTTGTACTTACCTTAACAACAGATGAAACAATAGACTTAAATCCTTTTTTTTCTTAATTAAATACATATCATTGGAATACTTCATTTTTATGGAACGCAATTGTAAGTATTGAACTTTTGTGTTTCCGTTTATTACAATAACACCAGGCTTTGGCTGTATAAGTACAAACAGACTAGTTCACGAACCGCATGGTGATCGAACCCGAAACTAATGGTGTAGCCGACATCTCAACCATTACACCACGGGGCTCAAACATACATTTGAGACACTTTCATCGTATCGCTATAAATTAAAGGTCAAGAACAACCACTTAACAATTGCTCTTTTTCTAGACCAAACCAGCGACCTAGATTCGTTGGCGAAATTGGTCCTAATTAGATCAATGTACACATCGCTTTACTAATTGTAAACAATACCTATCGGTTATCGCGTTCTAGATCAAGCTTTTAAAAAGTTCAGTTGTAGACCTTTAATGCTGGGGCCACACTAACGACTAACGTCTAATGTCCATTAGGCGTTTAACTAAGTGCCACATGCGTTCGACAATTGCCCGGTGAAGGTCTAAAAGCCATCTGCGGCCAACAGCAGTAGTCAGTTCGAAAAAAGCCCATTAGCATGAAAATTATTGCGATATGTTTTAACACGTTCATCATCATCAGCTCATTAGTCGTCCACGCGGGCCCAGTGCGGATTGGACGACTTCACACACAACCTTTGAATCTCTTCGCAGGCGTGCATGAAGGTTTCCTCACGAGGTTTTCCTTCACCGTAAGAGCGTCGGATAACGTACATATAATTTCGAAAATTCGAAAACACATTGGTATGTGGCGGGATTTGAACCTCAGCCCTCCCGGTAGGAGGGCAACAGTCCACACCATTGAGCCACCGACGCTCTTTTTAAACACGGTAAACTGCCAAAATATCGCGTTAAGTGGTTGCTGCACTGCCAGTGTTGCGTCAATTAATGGCATTTCCCGTTAGTGTGGCCCCAGCATAATTGAGGTCGATGTGGATTCAAATGCTGCGGATGATTTAGTTGATTGGAGTCGAGTAATCCAATTTAGTAATCTAATGCTGGATAAGATACAGTTAGTGTATTAAATGTAGCTAGACACAGTCATAAGAGCGTCGGTGGCTCAGTGGTGTGGACTGTTACCTTCTGATCGGGAGGGTGCAGGCTCAAATCCAGCCACGTAGCAATGTGTTTTCGAAATTTGATATACGTTATCCGACGCTCTTTACTTAAATCGTGTTAGAAAGGGATGGCGCTATTTATCGTATATCGCGCTATCCCTTTCTAACTCTATTCAAGTAAAGATCAACTCTTGAGTCTCGTTTTAAAATACAGACCTTAGACTACGATTAATGCGGGAGCATACCTTTCATAAACAATTCTTGCATATCTCAGTAAGCCACTTCTTCTTAATGGAGCTAAGTAAATAAATAAATATCCACTGACATTCACACAGCGCCATCTAGTCCCAAGTTCAGCGTGAAGCCTGTATTATGGGTACTAAACAACGGATACATATACTAATATATTTTTTTGTAAATACATACATATTGTACAAAGAAAACACCCAGACCATCACAAACCTCGGAGGAAAATAGACAGGAGAAGTTATTTTGCTATTACCCCTCTGCCCAATGCGATGGATTCGAAATCATACGTAAAATATTAGCAAACCAACAGCCAATAGTATTCAAACGCTACCAGTACGCGAGTCTGAACGGAGCTCCAATAAAAATGCCGATTTGTGCCGTATTTTCTTGTTCCAAGAAATCTAGAACTTCGAGTCTTAAAAAGGATGGCGTAACATTTCATTTGTAAGTTTTTTTTATTCATTTTACCTTAAATTTAAGAAAAATAATCAAAATTTCTTTTTTGAAATTTTGAATTTACCGCTTAAGAAATGACATTTGATGGTGTACCGAGACTACAACGCACTCCTCACGAGACTAGCGCGCACTCCCCACGAGACTAGTTTTAGGGTTGCTAACTCATAGTTTGAATGCATTTTTATTTATGAGCGACGAATGAAAATAATAATTATCGTTACATTTCCGAAACTAACTTATTCATTGAAAATGTATCGAATAGCGTCAGTAAATGTCAAAAATACAAAAATATATTTGTATTACATTTAAATTTTATAGCGGCTTAATTATAGTCCCGAATTAAACAAAATTTGTTTAAAAGGTATTTGTTTCGTTATATCATGTATATCCACTATCGAATTCGTTTTTAATATGATTTGTTTGATTTATTAGATCAATAGTTTTAAAAAATAATTTACATGTTAAAAATCAGGGATACGCAACCCTATGTGGTTGAAACTCGGCACGCTAGAGTCAGGGTGTTGTCGAAAATTGTTATCGATATTTCAAACTTTGGTTTTATAGTTGAGCGAAAGCAAGGTTTCAACTTTTTTTTTAATAATACAAATACATTTGGCTAATAATATGAAATCACATAAAATTCTTAATTTTTGTATCGACGTTTTGACCATCATGCAGCGTCCATTTTCAGATTTTTTTAAAAGCTTTTGTGTACAAATACGAAATAACAGACCCCTTTAATATTATTACTGATGTCTCTTGATTGATAAATACTTCGTGATTAATAACAGAGCGATTATAAGATACGTTTTGTTTTTATATAAGATAAAAACTAAATCAATAAACTATACCTGTATCCCTTTGTAAAAGTATGCAACGGATTTTGATTCGGTTTTTATTTATAGATATTTTATTTATAGGATGATTGAAGGGGAAGGTTTACATGTATAATAACATCCATTAAATAGTGGAGAAATACTGTTATTTTTGAGGTTTCTAATATTATGTCGTAAATAATTACTTTTTTAAATTTGAACATACATACGTATATATATTTTTAAATAATAAAATAGTTTCTACCCGCGGGTCTACCCACGAAGAACTTGACTGTGTTTACCAATGCTGGCTGAGCAGCTTAGTCTCTGCAGTTTACATATACCGAAACCTAACCTGGATGAAATTATTATTCGTATGTTCGGATGCACAATAAATAGTTAATTTAGATTATTGGCATAGTGCACCTTAAAACTCAATTTAGAAAAATATGGACACCCTTTTATAAGCTTCTAGGCCCAAAACTTTGGTCCAATTTTAACAATACAATACAAACTTTCATCGAATTTTTCATACATTTAAATGTTAGACAAAATCTATCCCATGTAACAAACAAAATGATTTAAAATAATTATTAAGAATATGTTTAATAAAAATTCCTCAAAACATCGATATCGATACTTTTTTTTCCGTCTCTTTGTACAATTTTCATTTCAATGTGTTCGTGCAGTTCGCTGTACGTTACGGTCGTTTACTGTAACTTAAATGTGTGTGTGCTTAAAAGTGCCACACTGATATTGTTTTGAACTTGTGTGTTGTGTAACGACACAATTTTTTTGTGCCTGTGTGCGTGAATTTTCTATGTGGTATTGGGTTTCTCCCCCCGCCCTACCTCAAAATATGGCAGAATTATTTGTTCGTAACTTATAGCTGTTAACGGCTCCCGTCTTTTTTCCTCCGAGTCACAAACAGACATGTTCATGCACACAAATGTTTGTACTGCCCGGGATCGAACCCGGAACCTTGGCGATGCAGGACGTCTAACCGCAACACCAAATGAGTCGTGTGACACGGAAACTTGTAGATTCTTGGAAGAGAGAGAGACACCGATGCACCTATTGTGCAATTGTGGTACTCTACAATGGAAGCGAAACATCCACGTGGGCAACTATCGTTTATGCCCAAGTGACATTAAATCTAAAGTTGGGCAGGGACCTGAATTTCATAACAAGTGCCCAACTTTTAGATGAACTATAAAAGGGGGGCGAGTCACAAAATATCTTCTAGGTCGCGCTATGGTGCCTCGTTCATAATGCGCACCGCAAAGGAATGGAACTTTCTGCCTCCTTATGTGTTCCCCGATCATTACAACCTGGCCGTATTCAAGGCAAGAGTGAATAGGCTGTTTCTAGGCAGGCATGATCCTAGGCCGCATCATCACTTCACATCTGGTGAGATGGCGGTCAAATGTCTGCCTATAGATGATAAAAAAAGCGACTACAGGTCTGTATAAACCTGAATAGCCCTCAAAACCCAAATAATAGTAAAAAGACACTTCTTGCGATAGGACGTTGTCGTTTTTGTCGTTACTTAGCAATGTTCATTCGTTTAGCGTGTACGAACGATCGCTAAACGAATGAACATTGAACGATCTGGCCTTCATCGTTGTAGACTTTTGATTTTCCTCATTGACTTACGATAGTAAAAGACAATGGCCTAAGATTTGAGATGACGCGGCAAGAGGAAAATATATTAAGATCCCGTGTCTATTTGAAGGTTGTTTGAAATAAAAAAAAGTGGCGAGACGAAGGCGCAGCGTCTTCGCTGGCTTGACCACCTCGAGAGGATGGAGGGCATCGCCATGTGAAGAGAGCATACCTGGGCACTTGGATATTGATCTGAACCAAATACTATTTGTCTCTTACAAATGCGGGATTGCGGGTGAATTAGAAAGTCCGAAAGAATGTTAAAATAGTTTAATTTACACCAAAACCACAAAAATGTTAATAGTTAAAAGTTATGTTTGAGTGTGCCCGGTCGTGATGGTCTCGTAAAGTACACTAATAATTAATTTGAATGATTAAAATTATGAAGCGATCGATGCGCGGCTAATGCTGACTACGCATAGCTTTTATACGTGTTTAGGTGCATTGCACCGAACAACGATTTAGAAAGATTTTCCATATTTTGCTTGCATACTTTGAGGTTTTGTTTGAGGCACCTGCACCGTGCACAGATATTATAAGTAGGGTATGCAAAGTGAGTGACACTAATCGCAAAAACAATAAATAATTTACATGATTTTCAAATTGAGTGCTATTGATTACAGCAGATCGCCTATGGTTTCAAATCTGTTGAGGAAAATGAGCGAATGAGTGGGAATCATTTAATATATTTGCGATTTTCCGGGTTGTCTGGACGCACAGGGTATGCACTGTTTATTTGCATATATGCCTATCCTTCTATTCCCGTTCCGTGTACGCCACTCGGGAACCTTTTCGCCCCATTCGGTTATACGCACTACCTTGCCTACTGTTGTTTGCTAACCTTAGTATTTACATGAAAGTAATAGCTATTCTTGTCGTGTCTAATCCAATCAGGCAATCCCTTGGAAGGTTGAGGATAGGAAGCCGGAGTAATGGTCGCGCGAGACATGGGTCACGTATGCTGGGATTATACTTGGCTGTGAAGAAAACACATGGGTTTGTTTTTCTGAAATAAGTTAGCAATCAAAGAGACAGCCGAGGCTAACTGGTGTTTAGTGGCAGCGGTCGCCTTAAATACCTACATCACTATCAGTTATACTGATACTTTATGAAATTTAAAAAAAACTACAGACTTTCATACAGCGCCACCTAGCCTTAAAACACTTTTCTTATTACTTACCATAGAGTATACTATTAATGCTAAAAGAATCCTCAAATTGAGACAAGTTGAAATGGCCATTTTCTAGTGTTGTGACAATCGAATATTTTTCCATGCAACAAAATAACAGAAATGTTGATTAAATTAGGTTTATATAACTAAAATAAAAATTGATCAGGTTTGTTCAATTTAGGCTATTGCGGTAAAAGCATTTATGACCACAGTATAATACACACCACCACCACCACCACAGTGTAATAGTATAATTAATATTATTGATTCACTAACAAGTAATTTTGAATGAATTTTCATTTAGATTAGAAATGAGCTAGTAAGAACTAAAATGTAACGAGGAAGCTACCGAAGTAATTTTGAATCACAACAAACGACATCGTGAGCAAGATTGAAATCGATAAACGTGATCGATATGGGGTCCATCAGCACCTCCCCCCGCGTTTTATGTCATACCCCAATCGCCATCTCGAATTGTCGCGTACTTTAACGACAATTTCATTGTACGAAATAGGCACTCTGAGCTTAAACGAAACAAAAACTGGCTATTACAATGTTGCAAAAAAAAACATCACTTACGCACTAAACATTGTACTTGTAAAACTAATTACTTATTACGTACTATCTTCATTGCTTACTGCAACGCTCACTTGTAACCTTTCACCTCTTGTCTAAGTTACAACTTACTTATGAAATATGAGATTCGTTAATGTTGTTTATAATTCTCGGTAAAGGGCCAATTAATAGTTACCTGGTACTTTATCGGCTTTGTAATGCCGCTTGGAGATGTTTATTAGATAATTGAGGTAGAGTGTAGACGTTTTGCTTTGCTTCCAAGCGAACTCAGTAACTAACAAGAAATAAATAAGGCTACCTACTTGTGGCCTATTTCGATTATTGAATAAAATTAGTATTTTTATTGTATTAAGCTGAGAAAAACAACATATACCAAGTTCAATTATTAGAAGCGCAAGATTGATTTCTATATGTTCAATTTTAATCATTTTTTTTTTTTCATTTGCTGACGACCATATTGTGACGTCATTCGATTTGTAAACTTAGAAACTTTATTCAAATGGCAGTGTCGTCTGTTACTCCTGGTAATCTTGAACTAAATTATGATCATAAAAATTAAGACATTTATGTTTATTTATCCTTTAACAATATACTCATTATAATAACTGTATGTAAGGTGGAAGTTTTTAAAGTTATTTATTGGTTTTATGTTTATTTATTCAGCTTTGGGGAAGTCATGCTTTTATTTACTAATCTATATGACAGCTGACCACAGATAAACTATGCCCAACATGGCACACTTTTACATTACAATTTTCCGGTTTGTTAGCTACCAAAAAGTTAATTTAGTGTAGCTAATTTTTGTAATATAATTAACATTGCAATCTTTTTTAATTTGGCCTAATTAACATTTAACATAGAGTTCCATTTTCAAATTGAACCTAAAACATAGGAAACAGAAAAAGCCATCGTTGATTGGTTAAACGGTCGCCAAACAACGGGTCGTTGCAACAATTAAACTAAATTGATGCAACTATGAGGGGTCGACGAACCGCGCAAATACTATTCCTGGGTTTGACTATGCACCACCGATTTCGCAGAAGGTTCTACTTCTTTCGATCTGTCAAAATGACTTGTTTTCATACATTTTCTTTGTCACAACAACTCAATGACGTCTCGATACAATTTATTTAAATTTAAGCAATTGTTACGTTTTAGTTTAGAGTTGTCTGATCGGTTCTATTTAATTGTTTTATTTTAGCTAGGCATCCTGTTTATATAAAATATTATCTGCGAGGACTTTATTACCTGCTGTTATAAATAAATAAAATTTCTTTATTGTTTTCCATACCAATGAGCACCGACGTCTAGCCTTTATTGCTGTGGAACAAAGCAAAAAGACAGCAATAAACTTTATTCCAAAACGGTACTCGATATTAAATTTTCGATCACCCATATGATGAACAACTATTTCCATAGTTACTTAACACATGCGATGATCAACCGAATATACAATCCTCACAATTCAAGGGTTCACTTACAAAAGATGGTAACCAGATTCTTTATGTATGTCTATATGCTATTGAACTGTCAAATCAATCATACATACATGATTCATCATAATCATCATACAGTCAATGCGTAGATCGAAAGTGGACACTGTTTAACATAATCTGGGTGTGTAACTGACAGTGGTTGACTGTTTTCTCGTATATAGAAGAAGAAAGAAAGAAAAACTATTTATTGACCTTTACAATAAAAACATAGTCGAGAAAAAACATTACATAATACTACGCACATATTTTTAAAATAAGACTATAAACACACAAAAAAAAAAAGGTCAAAGGGTTCCGTCTCAGCTTAAGCCATTGCGACGCTATAAATGAAGCGTCGCAATAGCGCCGATATTCTGACGGAACCCAGTGAATAAATGACGTCACACAATCAGGACATTAATAAATTTATAAATTAGTTTAGCACTTGTTAAAACATGTACAAAAAAAGTTAAACATACATTAAATTAATTAAAATAAAAAATACAAGTGGGTGAATCGGAATATATCATTCAATTCATATTATAGCCGTTAATAATGGTGACTTTGACACGAAGATCAGCGTCACGCGCTATATATGTACATCGAATTATCTGAAACGATATAGGATGATGATAACGAAACTAAGGTAGAACTTATAAATGGCGACTACGGAAGACTGTTGGACTAGTCTTCGTAGACGCCATTTATAACGCCACCAACCCCATAGGTCTATCGGGACCTTTTTCTGGTTCTAACTACGCAGTATAAACTCAGCGTACATTTTTAGTCCAATTACGTTTTTTTTTAAATTATTATTATGACTTTAAATTTTACTTACTAAATTACGATACTAATAGAAAAAAACTAAAACTATACAAACATACTTAATCAATGACAACCGCGTAACCGTGACGGAGGAGTGATAGTTCAGAACAGTATATTTTACTCATATTTTATTACATGTGGCATCTAATTTTATAGTAGCATGTTAACCCGTCGGTGATTCATTGAAACATAAAAACTATTTTGGGTTGGTGCTCGCCGGTCATTTTGTCCAGATGAATCATGCTGGTGTCAGCCTGTTTTCTCGTTCCTTGTTAACCCTTTAACCGCTGCATCGTTAATGTTCAACGGGCAAAAAACATTACATACTTGCAAGGCTTCAGTAAGCGGTAAGTTTATTTATTTACTGTTACAGAGTTGACAGCGACATATTTATTACATTACAATGGAGTAATTTATGTGAAACGTGTAAAAACATGTCTTTACAGGCAAATACAACATTGAAATATTTAAAACGAATTGTCGATTACAAAAAATTACAATGTTATTACAAAATAAATGTCGTTTAGTTATCATATTATACCCTAAAACAGCCTGAGACAGTTAACTCTTGGACTTAACTTAAGGTTAGGGATTCTATCCCATACTGCGTGGGAAGGCCTCTGCTCACAGTGTGACATTATAGGCTATGTATATTTCTTCGATTGATTCATTCATTCATTCGGAACACTGTTTTCGTTTGTTTGGGAGCATATCACGAATCTATACTTTTTACATCATTGATAAACATGCGCTAAGGAACTATAACTTGGTTATTGTTTATATTTTCCAAAAATAAGCGATCTTAGCTAGTAAAATTTAATAGGTGCGGCCTTGAGTTATCTAACTGCAACTTGAATTTCACTTTCAACAAAAAAGATTCCTATACAATTTCATAATTTTCTGAATCACCAGTGAAAGTGTGTTAATCCAAGTGAACTGTTTGTTTCGAAAACCACATAACGGTCTTAGTCATAGACTAGTCTGCTTAAGGAAAGCTAGATCTAGATTAAGATCTTAAGTGTTCTTATGTAGATAAGACCAGAGTCTCCACTCGGTCTGAAAAAAATCACCAATTCACATCAACAACAAAGTATTTTTTATGAATTAAGTAGGGATGGATGTCAACGGCTAGGATCCTTGTGAAAGTTGTTAGGGATATCTTCGATAAACAGTTGACGTATTAGGCAGCAACAGAAATGGCTTGACTATGATGATAAAGTGCAATTCTCGAGTCTAATTTGAAACACAGACCCCTAGGCCAAGTTTATAAGATAAAAATACACCCAGACAAGGAAGTGTATTTGCAATCTCATTTAATTTTATTTTATTTTATTTTATTTTTGTATTTATTCAAATCCACAGCTCTTATAAGTGTAATTACAAAACAAAATTATAACTTACAGCTAATAACATACCTCACTTTTCTTCCGGTCTTGTTCCGAATCGTTAGCAGTTCCATAGCACTATTTTCAATAGATGCCTTTATAGTGGTTATTTCTCTCGTGTGTGGAAAATTGCTCATATTGTCCGATTCACAAAAAAGGAGCAAAACTCAAGTTCAAAATTATCGTCCTATATCTATTCTCAATGTATTAAGTAAGTTATGTGAGCGCATTGTTCATAACCACTTACCCAGTGATTTCGATTTTGATACCACCAGAACAACATGGTTTTTTAAAAAACGTTCTACAAACACAATTATCCATATTCACTGATGATGTTTTAAATGGAATGGATGTGCCTCTCAGGTTGACGTGATCTACACGGATTTTGAAAAAGCTTTCGATCGTGTGGATCACGTTCTACTTCTTAGGAAGCTTGGAGAATTGGGTATAAAGGGGAGTTTGCATAGATGGCTTGATCTTATTTAAGGAACAGATGTCAAGCAGTAGTTATTGGCGGATATCGTTCCAATTATGTAACGATTCATCAGGTGTGCCACAGGGATCGATTCTTGGCCCATTGCTCTATGCTTGCTATTTATATGACATAAAAAACTGTCTCCAATATGCAAAATTCCTAATGTATGCAGACGATACAAAAATCTATATGAAAATAAATAATATACACGATTGTCAAAGTTACAAGACGATTTAAATAGACTAGCTCATATTATTCAGAAAATAGAATTAACATTAATGTTCAGCAAGTGCTCTTACATGACCTTTACCCGTAAACTGAAGCCCATAAAATTGTCTATAACATAAATAATTCTGAATTTTGGAGACAAAACAAGTAAAATAGGTATTCTTCTCGATTCAAAATTTGACGTTTGCAGACCATATCAATTACATAACATCAAAGCTTACAAAAGCCTGGGCTTCATTTTGCGAGTCAGTAAACCTTTTGCAGATGTGCAATGCTTAAGTTCTTTAT
>PQWD01008740.1:0-43915 GCA_019425675.1 Leucinodes orbonalis
TCAAATTGCATACGAGTTCGCCACGCCGCCTAAATTATTCCCTTTCAAAAAGTGCAGCTGATGCGAGCAATCACGAGAAGTGCGCCGTATTGATGTAGGGGAAGTGCAGCTTCCTGATTCCCTGTGTGGTCGCAGATACAATATCGAGGTTAATTCTTTGACGAATCCTTCAGATTTCATTAGAGTGCTCAGGAAATCATAGTCCTCTGAGAGGTTTTAAAAATACTTAGATGGCGTATTCTGTAGGATAATCAAAATAAATTTTTATAGTATACTTTCAAAATTTGCAAACTAACAACAGTTTCAAATACCTTTTTCGATTTTTAGTGTCATGCTATAAACGTCGTTTGCCTTTTATATATGTGATTAAAAGTAGTTTAATAGAGGTACTAGCATTTTCTTAAACACTCCTGTGACACTGCGGTGGTACCTACCTAGACGACTCAGTATCGAGTCTACCACCTAAGCATTGAAAGAAGAAATATAACTTTACAGCACCCCACTTTATAAATTATGTAACATGTTATTTACGATTCAAATAAAGTCATTCCTTATCTCAAATTTGCCCGAGCTCACCGTCGACAACAAATACAGGACAATTTTAATCCTAGATAATTAAGAGGCGCCGCGGGAGGCCGCGGGTTCGCGTATTAAAATTATCGGGACGAAAATTTTCGGCTGGGACAAAACCGACGTCATTAACATGATGGCGTTAAGGCGCAAGTTTTTTCCTCTGTTTTTCGGCGGCGCTCGCTCTTCAGACATCTTTCGGTGGTTTCGCAAAAAGAAAACCGCGCCGCTCCCCGCGGCTTGCAGTTCTCGAGCACTCCTGCCATGAGCGCAGCAATTTTAAAGATGACACAATGTTTTTCGGTTTTTTATTACGTTTTAGATGTACTCAGAGTGTATTGAGCTTGCTTAAGGAGTGTCTGCAATGGTATTATTAATATATCCCAGAAGTAGTAATCTGTGAAATATGTTTACAGCGCAACTGTGCTGAATCCAAACAATAGAAATGTATCGATTGTTAGATATCTCTTGGAGAGGTATCATCACATAATGGTACTTGTTATTTCGATTATCGAATTCTATCAATAACTAAAACAAAGTTTTAGTTATTGACGTTATCGAAGTAAAGTTTTGTAACTGTATATGGCTTATACTTACAAACCTTGCTTTTTTCTGAAAATATCTACAGCTGAAGTGAATCATCTACGTGCTCTGTATCTGCTAAAAAAATATTCACATGTTCTCTATGTGTAAAGCATACTGCGGCCATAGTGTGTGCATTATAAGCAACAGTTGGCACTCGAAACTTTGTCATGAACTATTTGAACGTTAATCAACCAATTGATTGAAGTGACTTAACGATCAGCTTAAGCTAAGTGAGTACTTGTCATTCGATCTTTTAATTTGGAAATCGTCTTTTTTTACTTTTATTGTAAGGCCGCTTTGTATCATTAAAACTGACTTACCGCCCTCATGTTTCCGTCATAATTAATTTCTCTTTAATAACGGAAACAAAGTTAGAAAGTGATCTCATTTCTGCAATTGAGAACAAGTGACTTGAAGAATTTGACAGAACTTCGAATTATTGCCTAATCTCAATGTAGAAAATATATTTTTTATACTATTAAACATATTTGTGCTTTAAGATCAAAAATTTTGGTCGAAGTCTATTTATAATGGATATAATAATGTGGGTTGAATAATCTAAGTAGTTATCTGAAAAGAAAATATACGTAATTGGTAGTCGTTGACATATAAACAGTGGAAGCTGCAATAAAATTACGGTTGTAATTAAAGATTTCAACGGTTGTTAACAAAGGTGGCGACAAAAGGGGACATTTTATTCTGTGAAAGTATCAATGGACCGCTTAAAAATAGAAACATTGGTAAAATAATGACTCCGTTAGCATTAAAATTCATAAAGGTTTCCCATTGCTAAAACACATTTATAGGATTTGCTAAAAACGCTTTATACAAATGGCTTCTTAAATATGACGTCACGCCTTAGTAGTCAGTATGCATAGTTTATGAATTTTGTACTACAACTATATTAAATGTTGCGTTTAAAAAGTTTCATGGCAAAAGATGCTATAAATTGTATATGTTGTCCTTTGGTTTTATTTTTATTGCCAATTAATGTACTTTGAAAATGGACATGCCCACCTAACATTGAACCAGGACCCAGTCACCATGCCTATTCAAACACAATGTACATTGTTTGTGAATCAATGAATTCAAATGTAGAAACAAAGAGTTTGAAATTAGAAAGTGTATTATGTAAGCAGAGGTACCTTCTTTTGATAATTAGACAACTAATAATATTATTCAAATTATTATTAAATTTTTGGATCATGAATTGTTTTTTATTACTCTTTTATGAAAAACTCTCTAAAAAAGTAGAACTCTAATTATTTGAAAACAAATAATAAAGTGTTTTGGACAGGAACTCTCGCCAATGCAATTTCCGAGTCCTTTTTTAAATTTATATCTTTCAAAAAGCTTACACACGACAATGTTTTGTTCCGTTCTATATTCGATAAAATTATTAAAATAATCCGCACAGTACATATATGAAAAAACACAGTATTAACTGTGAAGAAGGACAAAAAAATATTGTACGATAGCATCACCCCAAAAAGTGGTCAAATCACATCTCCGACGCAAATACTACCGCATTTTCAATTTATTTAAGGAAATTAAACATGTTTACTTTGGAGGCGAAGTATTCCTTTTGTGCTATATCGGGACCACTTCTCTTTATCTCCTTAAAAAGGTATTTACATAAAACATTTCATTTTCATTCTTTCACCGTTTTGACAAAGATTCTTGTCATTTTTTGCGTTCAAGTACTTTTCCTTACTAAACAGACGCAGTGTTTATCGGCCATTCATTCAATCTTCATCTGTTCATCATCAGCTCATCAAACGTCCCCGTCGAGGGGCACAGGCCTACTTGCAAAGGTTTTATTTTAGCCATCCTAGTGCGGATTGTCCGACTTCAATGAATCTCTTCGCAGCCGTGCGCAGGTTTCCTCATGATGTTTTCCTTCACCATAAAGGCGTTGGATATCATACATATAAATAAATAAATATCCACTGACATTCACACAGCGCCATCGAGCCCCAAGTTAAGCGTTAAGCCTGTATTATGGGTACTAAACAACGGATAACATACATATATACTTTTTTTTTGTAAATACATACATATTATACATAGAAAACACCCAGACCATTACAAACAGACATGTTCATGCACACAAATTGTACTGCCCGGGGATCGAACCCCGAACCTTGGTGTTGCGGCCGACCTCTCAACCGCAACACCAAATGGGTCGTCAAATTCTAAAATTCTAAAAGATATAAATTCTAAAATTCTAAAACACATTGGTACGTGGCGGGATTTGAACCTGCATCTCCAGATCAGAAGGCAACAGTCCACACCATTGAGCTATCGACGCTCTGTACTGATTAATTAATAAATTTATTTTATTTTATTTTTATACTCCAACAAGTCGAAAAATAAATAGAAAACAATTTCTGTTTCTTTTCCAAACGAACAAAAACAAAATTGTTTATGACTTCTCCGGAATTTGGACCAGAACTGATATTTGAAAAGTTTCGCGGAGCTCAACGGTAAATTTATAAGAATTTCGCTCTCTTAATACCACGAGGAAGTTTGTTAATTAACTTAGATGTAATTATGGAGCTGTTGTGGAGCTCGCTGCGGGAAATGATCTCGATCGCGAGTGGCCCTCGCCGGGGACTGCGCCGCTTATTTATGCGAGCCGGATCCGCTGAGCTTGTATCACCGCTAATTGTTATTGTTTGAAATAAATAAATTAAAATATTCATTTAAACCAATAAAATCCTGAGTTTCGAGTGTCCATGGGTAATGGTATCACTCAATATGAAGTGAACTGTCTGCTCTGAAATCTCTGCTGGTTGAAGCAAAGTCACATGTTCGTTATCCGCCCAGCATCAGTGATGATAAACATAAATAAATCAAATGCTGAAATACACAAAGACAGTACAGACAGTTAAGATATTTAAATGTCCCGCCCATATGCGTTAGAGTTTAGTGCCTCTGAAAAAACAAACCTCAGCACTCCCATGGTATAAATAATATTGTGTTCAATAACCTCTGTAGCCTTTGCTTTTTATTTTCTTACAAGAAAGAGATCTAGATTAATTATAAATATCTTTACTAGTCAAAGCCCCAAGCATAAAAAACTGGCGAACAAATTTCCAAGTATCCAAGCAAACACGTCGCAAAGAAACGTGGCGGCAAGCGAGCGCCCTCATCCCGCCTCGCACATCCACATCGAAACCGTAAAGAATCCTCCAATATCACGAGGGCTCCTGACGATTGCCTATTTAATAATCGATTATAGCCGAAGGGTGTCCCGATTACCATATCAAAGATCGCGTGCCCTTGTCGGCGGCAATTCTGGAAGACATTTGCTGAGGGAGGACTTTTATTGGGTACTGGAGCTGATATAACAGCAGTGGACGGGCGATAGGCGGCCGTCTGCTGCCCGAGTAACGGCCCTCACCATATTACACGCGCTCATATGGCCGGGGACGGCATGAGTTGAGCAGGGTGTTTGGTAAACGAAATTTTGGTGGAAAAATTTTGAGCGAGCATTAGTATGTTCTTACTATAGTAAATAAATATCCACTGACATACACAGCGCCATCGAGCCCCAAACTAAGCATTGGCCTGTAATATGGATTCTAAACAACGGATAAACATACTTATCTATTTTTTTTGTAAATACATACATTTTATACATAGAAAAAATTAGACTTATACATATAGACATGTTCATGCACACAAATGTTTGTACTGCCCGGGGATCGAACCCGGAACCCTTACTATAATCATGCTGTGTCTTTACGATGATGGATTAAATCATAATGTTACCTAAAGTGTTCACTGAATATTTTAGTTTATAGTTTGCCATACTAAAACTATTTTGCAATATGCAATCAATACTTTGGCAATACATGCAGAACGCATTTTTGTTTACTTTCAACACAATAAATGTCGTGTCTCGGAATACCTCTAGAATGATTATTTGTGAGTAGCCGAGCGAACCAACCGCACTCGGCCGGAACACACGTTTTGATTTCTGCAGAGCGGGCGGGGGAAATGCCTGACTCTGCTCTACCTATCATCTGCTCCGGCAAGCGTACACCGCCATGATCAAAGTTATTGTTATTGCTTTAGACAGTTTATAGGGCATGTGTGTGCCTTAGTACCTATTTTCTAACAATGTTATAGCTAAATTTTAGTAAAGCTGAATTCTGGTAAAAATAATGACTAAACGAGGAAACTGTCGACAACAGAACACGCGCGTCACGAGCAGACCAGAATGTCAAACTGCTATGTCCAATTAGTTGTACCACAGCACCTTTTGGGGGTTCGTGGTCCAATTAATTTTAAAAATATCTTGTGAACCATAAACTTGAAACTGCATCTATATCGGGACCGCAACGTGCGTGAAGAGTCGATCAACAGCAGACTCTCTATGACGATCTTGTAAAGCTCCTGTCGCACTTATCAATCTTCGGATGCCTGACCACGAATACTATGGCGGGTCTTTCCGTGCTTTGTAATGTACGTAAAGTTGTAAGTCCCGACTCAACATTTCGTAATGTTTAACATCTACCAAACCGCCCGCGTTTTTTTTTGTTTTTTTTTGTACTAGACGGTCAAGACGCTCACCTGATGGTAAGTAATACGCCTGACCATGACAGAGCGGCATTGAAGGAGACCAACAATCGATAGACAGTGGTTACACTCCGTCAATGCCGCACTGCGCCCGACATCAGAGACAGGTCTCTTATACCCGGTAATTTTATTAGCTACAGTTCCACATCTAGAAACACAAAAGTAGTAGGATAAGGCTTTTTCCCTCATGATCATGCTGTGTGGAAAGGATTGTGCTCTCCAGTACGACATAGGACTTTAAATTCCATAGCACTTAGTATCACATCTTTTAGGCCTGTATTCTAGAACGAGACTAAAGATCACTTTAGAAGAGTGAAAAAGGGATAGCGCTATATACGATTAAAAGCGGCCTCCCTTTCTAATTCTATTTAAGTAAAGATCAACGTTGAGTTTCGTTCTAGAATGCGAGCTTTAGTTCATAATCGTTGTAGCGTCAGTATTATTATTGCAATTTTGCGGCGTAGGAGCGACCGCGCGCGTGCTGCGCAGGAATGCTTTGACTTCCATCCCCTCAGTTTCTCCCCTATTAAAATTCTTCGCAAAACTTACTGGAAATATAACGTCGCCGTGTAAACGAAAAAGACGGCATACAATTAAGAAGATTCCGCGGATTGTTTGTGTTTGCTTGAAGAAAATACGAAAATAACTTTACGGATTGTTTAATGGAAACATTTGAAAGCGGCCTCGGCTGCCACTTCGGAGTCACTCGCGATTGTGTTTAAACATCAATTTGCTCGATTAGGGGATGAGGTTTTTTGTAAAAGAAAATGGTTCCAATTAAGATGCAAACTTTGTTAAATGGATTGCAAAGTTTGTGTAGTTTTTTTTCTAAGTAATTAACCAAAAAGTCTTTAATATCTATCAAATACTATACTTCAATTATTTGACAAATCATATGGTGTAATTGTCGCGACGTCGGGTAGTAAACCAAGGGTTCCGGGCTCGATCCCCGGACATTATAAACATTTGTGTGCATAAGTATGTGTGTTTATATGTATAATATGTATGTATTTGCAAAAACAAATGTATATAAGTATGCTTATCAGTTGTTTAGTACCCTAACTACTAGCTTGCGATTAATATAGTGCTAGATGGCGCTGTGTGAATGTCAGTGTTTATTTATTGTGGTGGTGTTTGGCGCGCTATTTGGTAGAATTACCTACGCCCTGCGTTGCTCTTTCTACCAGCTACAGTTTACAGGGATAAAAACCTTCAACTTCTGGATTGAGCTATTTCAACCCGATGCTCCAATAGAGACGACAGCTACTTCGTTCTCAAAACGTGTCTACTCTTTCATCCGTAAGAGCGTTTGTGTGTAATCTGGAGTACATTCGTTCAGTAGATGGTTTAATACTCCGACACATATATTACAGTATAAGCTTCGTATAGAGTTTATAAGTGTAATTAAATTAAACCCCGAGAATTTAATATAGGTAGAGTGAGCGTGTATGTTTATTGATGTTATCGCAACAAACATTTATGACATTAGAGTCGTGACTCGTAGTCAATATAACCATCTTAAGCGTTAACTCATTATAAGTGCTAGGATACCATACATAACGAAGATGTTCTGGTAACGGAAATGAATAATTCAGAATCATTAATCAAGTTAATTATATTTTTTTCCAATGTAAAATGTAATCAGTTTGATGAACCTCTTAGTTACGTATGGTCTTCTAGTACATTTTGCGCTCAACTCAACTTTTAACACAATTTATTAAATAACTACTTTAAGGCGTTCAGTTAAATACATGAACATTAAATGTAAGCCATGCCAATTATATTTGTATGTAGATAGGTACTTAAGAAATATTAATCATTAAATGCTAGTTACTAATTCATACGGTATGAATATGAAGTCATGGAAAACTAGTACTTATCATCATCATTAAGCCTATAACGTCGCTATGCAGGGAATAGGCTTTCTCACACAGCACACCCGTCACATATAATACTTATATAAAACTATATTACAGTAAAAGCTTTTATTTATTTACATGAATATGAAGATGGCGCGCGTTGCCTACGGCACGGCCACGTGCGCAGGTAATTGACTGACAAATGTCGCGGATATTTTGCCAACTTCATTTCGGGAATGGCTCGGAGTCTTGAGAATTGTGTTAGGGTTTGCATGCGCACCTTCGCTAGAAGAATCGCTATGAGCTCTGACGAGATTACTCCAAATGATATTCACAAGTTGATTTAAATTTATATTATTTCTGCCGCAGTCGACGTAACTTTGGAATGGGCCGTCGGAAATTTTGCCAAAGCGATACCAACGGTACATTGTTTTATCCCCGGGCAAGGCAAGCATTGGTATAGCTATATTGACGAACAATTTGGTGATGCGGTTGAGACGTCGACTGCAACACTAAGGGTTCCGGGTTCGATCCCCGGGCAGTACAAACATTTGTGTGTATGAACATGTCTTTTTGTAATGGTCTGGTTGTTTTCTATGTATAAAATGTATGTATTTACAAAAAAAATTATATGTTGTTTAGTACCCATAAAACAGGCTTCACGCTTAACTTGTGGCTAGATGGCGCTGTGTGAATGTCAAGTGGATATGCATGCACATGTCTGTTTGTATTACCTGGGATTTTGTTTGTATTATATTCATGTTTTTTTATATTATAGCGGGCAAACGAGCAGACGGCTCATCTGATGGTAAATGACGCCGCAGCCCATGTACACTTGCAATACCAGAGGGCAAAGAAATCCTAAAAAATATTAATAAGTTACCCTGTTGCTTTATACCCATAGTACAAGTTTCTTACTCAAGTTGGAGCTAGAGGACTCGAATAAAAACCATTTTAATACATACTATTAAATAAAAAAGAAACTAATAAAATACACCAAAATTTTGCCCAAGAAATATGATCATTAATAAACTAGATGCGAGTGTCAGTATCGAGTATCTGCCGCGCCCCAAGCAGACAGGCCCCATCAGTCGCGTGCCGCGTGCCTTGAATTCCATATGAAAAATTCCCATTTTCTTATTCGCCGACAATAAGGTGCGAAATTAGGAGAAGTATCAGAGTCCCCGGGAGTGCGGGACGCGCCGCGGGGACGGCTTGTTACCACTCTATTGATGATTCTTATATTTGGGGTTACTTACTCTAGACGCTCTTTAGAGCGTCGGTGGCTCAGTGGTGTGGACTGTCGCCTTCCTACCGGAGGACTGAGGTTCGAATCCCGACACGTACCAATGTATTTTCGAAAAATATATGTACGTTATCCGACGCTCTTACGGTGAAGGAAAACATCGTGAGGAAACCTTCATGCACGCCTGCGAAGAGATTCGAAGGTTGTGTGTGAAGTCGTCCAATCCGCACTGGGCCCGCGTGGACGACTAAGGCCTAATCACCCTATACGGGTAGGCTCGTGCCCCTCGGTGGGGACGTTTAATGAGCTGATGATGATGATGACTTACTCTAGAAGCGGGGTCGATTTAGAGAAGAAAGGAAGCAATATAACGCACGTATCTGATTCACTAGTACCATCACCATGCCGTGCAAAGTTAATGTTATACCACTCTTTAGCGGATTCATATATTTAATATGGTTTAGGTATCTACGGCCGCACTTTTGATACTTATTTAAATAAAATATACAAACTCCAAATTAGAATTCCTTAAAATATTGTATCAAATAAAATCAATCGCCAATACCAGAATGATGTGAGTGGGCTCTTTAAGCACTGCAATATTTTACCAGTTCATGTACAAGTAAAAAATTCATTATTAAAAAACTTTTTTAATGTAGATTTAAAGGACGAAATTAAGCACCGTGTTTGCACACGCGCGGTTTCCGTTTTCCATAAATTGGTAACGCGTCGTGCAAACAATATGGACGGTGAGCGGACCACGAGTTACATTATTCCACGGCTTATTAATAACCTCCCTACGGATCTCCGCAATGGTTTAAATATCATAAACATCAAGCGAAATCTTATGCGTCCCATCTGGTTGGGAGTCGGCCTACGCTACATTTTCTGTTACGCGGACGCCACTCAAGAACCTTTCCGCCCCATGAGCCATCGGTTCTACGCACTATGTGCCCTGCCCACTGCCACTTCAACTTGCTTATTACACTGAAACATAAGTTTTAACTATTAATTTTTTTGTGGTTTACTAGTATCATTTTGACTTTCTTTCGGATTTTCTAATTCACCCGCTTAAACTGCTTACCCTGCAGCCACAACAACGTCTAGTTTAAAAAGTCAATACAGAGCTGCGTTGATCTAGTAGGGTCAAATATTGTAATATAAAAACTAGTTTGAGTAAGAATATAAAATATCTGAAATATCCCTTAATATATTCCGTACACTCGTGAATATAGACGAAAGAAAAAACGTTGCTGAAGAATAATAAATTTCACTTACAAAAGAGCTGTTTAGTTTGAGCCCTAGAGTTAAAACATGAAAGTGGCGTTCGCGGAGCACACCCGAATACGAAAACATCTCTGGGGCGCGCTCGGCGACTCTTATACGAATATACATGAAAAATTACCGCGATATGTTTTGATACACAATAGAAATGAGCCGCAGAAGCCGAGATAACAAGTTGCAGCGCCCGAGGGCTTGTCTACACAAAATATAGAATATATTATGAAAAAATATGAGAGCCTTGGGAAACAAAAACATTTTCCTTACTGTAACCTTGTGTTTACAGCAAGTGTTTGCTTTCCCGGGGCCCAGATGTTATTCGCCATAAGCCTCTCTTATTAGGGATTCCGTGTACGCGCGCCGAGCTTGGCTTTTTATTTCTGCGACGTTATTAATATTTGTGACCTAAACTCTGGTATTCACCGAAATTACAAAAATGGCCCTAAATTAATTCCCTGCGGTACATATCTTTAACCTAATGAATATATTGAAGACGTCAATAAGTGTTATTAAAATGAGAAAGCATATACATTTATAGGAATATTTACATGTTCGTATACATATATGTTTTGTTACAGGATCATCGAGCTCGGACATAACTACGAATAACTTTAGATTGTCTTTAAAACCCAGAACATAACATTCAACGTATTGCATTAGCCTGCCCCCAAGAACATTCCATTTTAGATTTACTTTGATAACAGTTAATTTCAAATGCACAAAGCGATTTAAACCACTTTTGTTTGGGAATACTTACAAGCTAGTCATTTTCGTTCAAGGTAAAATGTAAAGAGCATGTTATATTCATTAAATTATTTAGAGTTCATAATTCATGTACAGAGAAAGGATTTTATATAATTAGCAAAATATTTTATTTAATATCTTAGCTAGGCACTTGAGTTCTTGCTTTGAGAAACATTCGCAAGGTAGAGCCCGCGCCCTAAACTTAGTCCGCGTTAGTCTGCTCGTCTCAGTGCGCGGGGAAACAACAGTTTATTTTCATTTCATCGATTTCATCTCATAAAAGGATGTAAAAGTAGCTTCGTTTCAAAACGATAATAATCATGCTGATACAATTAGCTGTTAAACAATCTCTTTCGTAATCACCACATTACTAGGTTCCACGTTTTCTCCTATCTAGTTTTCTAAAACGACTCTGAAGGTTCAGGCCTAAAGCATAGCTGGACCATGCTGCGACCTAAACTCAAAGTCTAAACCACTAGGTCGTGGAGCCAGTATCATTTGCCATCATCATTATATATCTGCACCGAGGGCACGAGCCTACCCGTAAAGGGTGTATAGGCCGTAGTTTTCCATGCAGCCCAGTGCGGATTGGGCGACGTCACGCACAACCTTTGAGTTTCTTCGTAAGTGTGCTTCGTAAGTTCCCTCACGATGTTTTCCTTTACCGTAAGAGCGTCGGAAGAAACATGTATATAATTTTAAAAAATCAAAATTCATTGGTACATAGCGGGATTTGAACCTGTACCCTCCAGATCCAAATCTTTTGCCATAGTCCTGCAATATTAAGATACTAAGGTTCAAGTGTTACAATTGAGACTCTGCATGAAGTTTAATTTTCGCCTGGGTCTTCAACATTATTTAACAAAAGTAAATACTACGTGTACTCTCGACATCGCAGCTTTTCGAAAAGTATATAAACGGCAGGCAATCTTCGCTCCCTCATGTCCGGGGCCGTCATATCGGAAAAAATCGCGAATATATTCCATTCGTCAGGTGTCGCGGCGGCCTCGGGGGAAATCTAACTTTGCCGGAGGCGCAGACACCAATCGATTCTATTCAAATTTATGACAGAGAGAAACGGTTTGCCTTAGATCAGTATAGAGTAGGCACAACTTGTAAAAAAGAAATAATGATTTCATCATCATCATCAGCTCATAAACGTCCCCACCGAGGGGCACGAGCCTACCCGTATTGGTGATTAGGCCTTAGTCGTCCACGCGGCCAGTGCGGATTGGACGACTTCACACACAACCTTCAATCTCTTCGCAGGCGTGCATGAAGGTTTCCTCACGATGTTCCTTCACCGTAAGAGCGTCGGATAACGTACATATATTTTCGAAAACATTGGTTCGTGTCGGGATTTGAACCCCAGCCCTCCGGTAGGAAGGACAGTCCACACCACTGAGCCACTGACGCTCTTAATAATAATGATTTATCAAATTTTAATTTATTTACTTATTCATAATTAAAATATTTAATTTGGAAAATAGTGAAATGAGTCGGGAGTTCGAGACTGAATCGGTTGATCTTCTTATCAATTGTACCTATCGATACATTGTACATTTTGCCCGGATGGGTTCCAATCTCACGGGGAAAACACATGGTAAATGTCAATATCCTATCATGTATGGGTATCGTAAGATTTTATTTGAATAAGCTTTGTAGAATCATTTGGCAAGTGACGAGCCAAGATGGCTCTCAACCTAAAAAAGTTAATGCAACGAAACTAAAGCGAGGGGACCGGCTTAGTAAGTTGACTTACTTTATTGTTTGAAAAGAAAGATATTTACATGCATCGGAGGGTTCACTGCCATAAAACTTTGACAAAGCACGTCATTTGGTGCGAAGACTGAGAAGTCGTCTGCTACCCCGTGGGTTCCGGGTGCGACAACCGGGCAGTACAAGTATTTGTGTCCATGATCATGTCTGTTATTGACTACGAATGTTCATGAAGATATAAAAAAAAACAAATAAACATATTAAATGTGAACGGTATTTTCAAAAAATCATATAGTTTTTTAATAAAATAAAAAATAAATAAAACATATTTATTTCGGAATAAATTCCATATCGTGTTAATAACAATGATCTTAAAAAAGAAACTTTGTTAGTTGCGAATAATAATTTATCAATACATGTAGGAAAAGTGCTTCAATTGGGGCTAGAAAGCTGTATATGTCTGTACATATGTATACTTAAAATATTAGAAAAATGTTGAGCGGTGTTGGCAGCTCCGTGTTGTGTCCGCTACCAATGGCCGCCTTCGCTCGGCAGATTCGGCGCCGACTCCTCGTGAATTCTCACCCCTATTTTATTGCCTTCCGTCCAAGATTAAACTCTACTACAGCTTTTTAACCGTCCACCAGGTATTACTTGACAAGTATTCTGGCAACGGACACAATGCGGGCTCGGTTCCCATTCAATCTTTTGTTACATTTTTTTAATGGCCTTTGCAGACCAAAAAGGCTAAAGGATTAATGGCGTAGACTTAGAGGCTAGTCCGTTCGGTTGAAGGTCGCACAAGTCAAGCAGCTATCGATATGGTCTGTTGTCGGATAGGAG
Source organism: Leucinodes orbonalis (assembly GCA_019425675.1). Lineage (NCBI taxonomy): Eukaryota > Metazoa > Arthropoda > Insecta > Lepidoptera > Crambidae > Leucinodes > Leucinodes orbonalis. The sequence goes on from PQWD01008740.1 coordinate 13,435, forward strand.
ACCGAAAAATGACGACCAGTTTGGTGTAATTTGTTGTAATATTACAATTAAGATTTTTTTTCCAAAAGGTTCAATTTCGGGGCTTTACAATCGTTTGTGTGCATGAACATATCGTTTGTATTGGTCTGGGTGTTCCTATGTATAATATGTATGTATTTAAAAATAAGTATGTAAGTTATGTTTATCCGTTGTTTAGTACCCATACTACAGGCTTCACGCATAACTTGGGGCTAGATGACGTTGTGTGAATGTCAGTGGATACTTATTCTTCTCTCGAATTTAACTCGAATTCCATACCTCAGCAATCATGTTAGCACCCACCAATCCGTATAGGCCTATAGCCATTTTGTGTGGGTACATGGATATCCTATCCATGCATGTTATATGCTGATGTGATGATGATTTAAGTATTATCTTCATTAAATAAAAAATATTAAACATTATTGACGTGCCAACAATGCCTGGAACAACAAGATTATATGCAGAATCGGCCATTAACACATGTCGTTAATCTAATTGAACGTTATAATGAAACATTAGTTGAAAAATAAAAACTTTATCAACAAAATAACTTTAATCCAGATGTGTATTTTTGAACACATAGTTAACAGTAGAACAACATAGCATTTACGATGCGCTATTCCCGTAGCATCCAACTGGGAATATTAAAATTACCAGCTTCACGAACTTACGCGTCAAAGGCGGCTCCATCTCAGAACTTAAACGTTATCTTAAAGTTCTTTGCACTGAGAACACCGACGGAGTGGTCGACGATGTATTTTTAACATTATCTACAAACGCTTTGTTCTATACTCTGTTGAGTACAAGGCTTTTGATAACTCTAAGTTATACCTAACAAAACACGGCAGCGTGCGCTGAGACGTCCTTCTTACTAGGTACTCGTATATATAAACTAAACTCCATTAATATTATTTTCTTTGTAATTGTTCCTTGGGTTTTTTCTAATTGTTTTGTATTGTATAAGGCTGTAAATCTTTTGCGTGTAATATTTAAATATACTGACAATAAATCCATGAACTTCTTCATTATTTGTAAGTTTTTGATTTCATGTCATAACAGCTGAAAATTGTTTTTTCTGTTTTTTGACTATTTCTGTTGGATTTCTTAGCTTCATTTATTAATTTAACCAAAATATATTTTTTACTTTTGAACCTAAGAAAATGAAAATGTTTTTTCAGTTTAAGTCCTTAAAGAAACTATGAATGTCAAATGAAGCTACCACTGGTTCGGGAGGTAGTTTTCTCATGAGACCAGCAAGAAACTCAGTAGTTACTCTTTCAAAAAATTGTGTTGAATACAGAATCATTGTAATCAAATAATTATATAAAGCAAATCTGGGGGCACGGCAGTGCCCCCGCTAAGTCGAGCGCGAAGCAAACACTGCCGTACCATCCTTTACAGGATCCATTTCGCCGCATTTCAGGCCCCGATTGAGAACCTTTGGATAATACCAGAGCGCTGAATTTCTGTCATCTAGTAAGATATAATAATTTACTTTAATCCAAAATTCAAGTCTGTAGGTCATTTAGTTCCGACGCTAAGCGAAAGCAAAGTTCGCATTTTCGACAGACACTCACTCACTCATGATCATCAAAATAGAACTACTTCCCATTAACTCAGAAAGCTGAAATTCGGTACAGAGTTAGGGTTTAATGGCTACATAAAGGGAAAACTATAAAACTTCGAAAATCGAAGATCTGGAGTACCTGGTGACCCTGCTTAGATAACAAAATCATCAAAATAGAACTAGTACTTCCATTAACTCACAGAGCTGAAATTTGGTACAGAGTCAGGGTTTAATGGTTAATAAAGGGAAAACTATAATAACTTGGATAATCGAAGATCTGGAGTACCTGGTGACCCTGCTTAGATAACAAAAGAGCCCAGCCAAACTATAAGAGATTGACATACCGCCTTTAAACAATATATATTTAACATGGTGGGCCGCTTCATCCGATGTCAAAAATCGGGGCACGGTAGTGCCCCCGCCAAGTCGAGCGCGCTAGACCAATACAAACAGACATGTTGGTGCACACAAATATTTGTAGGTACTGCCCGGGATCGAACCCGGAACCCTTGGTGTAGTACCGACGTTTCAATTACACCCAATGGGTCGTCTAATATTCCTTTCAAGTTTCTACAAAAAGAAGTAAAATCCCACCAAAAACATTCTGTAAAAAATCTAGCCAAGTCTCGATGGAGCTGCTTGATTATCTCTAAAAGTAATGAAATCAAGACAAAGACGTGCCAAGTCTAAGGTTCCTTACTGCAATTAATTAATTATTATGGTTAATGTTGTGTGACTTGGCCGTTGAACATTCTTTATACGTTAGTGGCTTTATCAAGCCTATAATCGATGGGCTATTGAATCACCGTTTTCCAAGTGGCAAATTTGTACCGTCAATGGGTAGCGTTCTGGCGACGATTGGTGCAATGGTTCATGAAGTACGTAGTTTTGTATCCTTGTGTACTCTTCAACGGCCAAGTCGGGCTGTACGAGCAGGAGTGTTTGTCCAGCTCGATGCTCAAAAAGAGGAACCTAACTGCCTAGGCAGCCTAGACGTACCTGGCCGGACGCTAGGTCACTACGCCCTGCTAAGCCTAACAATATATATATATAAATAATAAATTACCAACAAAAAAAATTAAAAAATATGAATACTAACATGTTCCGTAAACATTTACTATGTTACTAAAAAGGAAAGCTTACTATACATTGACGGACTTTTTATTGATAAACTATGAAATATAATAATTATAATACAATTGTCTTAGTTTGACATACTTCTTAAATATTTGTTATTATTGATTTTTATTTCCTGACATTACTAATATTTTACTTTTTAAATTAGTCTTCTATTTAAATAATGTATACTTAAAAATATTATGACTTTGACATGTAAAATTGTAGCCTACTAAGGGCAAGACATAGTGATACATGCTAAAATATGACCAAACATCTGTTTATCTATTGACCACCTATGTCTAACAAATAAATGATTTTTCATTTCATTTCATAATAGAGAGCTTGCTCCCGAGGTCCCGGAGCAAGGTCAAATCTAATTCTTCTTTTCTGCAAAATAATATACAATAATATAATACAATAATATAATATACAATAATAAATACTGTATATAAAAATGGTTAATTTTTATTTTTTTTATTGTTGCCTTACTTTAATCTATTTACTGAAAATTCAACCTCTGAAATGTGAATGTTGGCGAATCAGAAGTAACAAAGGTAATATTCAGTAACTCGGAAGAACAAAGGCTCCCAAAAACATTACTTTTTAACTAAATCAGACCGGGAGAAACTCGCGCCAAAAATTAATAGCCTTTACTTTCCTCAATCTGAAATGAAAATTAAACAGGAGTACAAACGGTATTTCCTCGCGCGATCCGCGGCGTTATTCTGAGGGAAACTGAATAAATTTCCTAGAGGTAACTATAAAGAAAGAAGTAAGGAGTGCCGGAGGCAACAAATCTCCATTTTAACGGATTAAAGCACCTCAGCGTTTTATATAATGGCCTCGTGAAGGGTGTTTTACGGGAAAGGCCGCGCCGCGGGCCAGGCTTCATGGAGCGCGTGCTCAGGACTTAATCGACCGACGGAGCCGGCACCAAACACGTCATCCCTGTGCTGGGCAAGGTTTCTTTCCCTTGTTTTGAAAAGATGTAAAGAAATACTATATTAAACGATACATTTTTAAAATTTACCATTCACTCGTGTACAAACTTATGTAATTGTCCGTGCATAGGAAGAGTCGACACTATAAGATACCTAGGAATTATCATGGACGATTGCCTTTCCTTTAAAAATCACATATCTGCACTCTCAGCAAAGACTAGGAAAACAATATTCATTATGAAATCACTGCGTAACTCAGCTTGTGTGAAGACTCTAAACATGGTATATTATGCTGTTTGCCAATCCGCTCTTTTATACTGCATATCTGCGTGGGGAGGCATATCTAAAAGCACGTTATTAGATTTGGAAAGAGCCCAACGCGCGGTGCTTAAGGTAATGCTCAGTAAGCCTTTTAGATATTCCACAAATGCCCTGTACAGTGAAAGGGTGTGGCACGGGTACGACAGCTATTTATAACAAAAGTGTCAATCTCATTTCATAAGTCAATCACCAACTCTCCTGACTTTAAAAATCTAGCGTCACGTCGCCTTTACCAAATTCCTTTGCCTTATACTTACACAAGGTTTGCTAGACGATTTCCTCCGTATTCCCATACTTTCGTGTATAATAAAATAGCCAGTTTAATTAGAGAAACTAAACATTTATCCGCAACCCAATTAAAGAAAACCATTACCAAATACTTGAATGAACTGGACTATGAGGATCTTGAAGGTAAACTTTCGAATGTTTATTAGTAATCACAAATCTGCCCATCACACTTACCTTTCACACTCTCTCTCTCTCTCTCTCTCTCCTCACACACATACACACTCTCTCTCTCTCACACACACATACACACGCACACGCATACGTACACGCACATGCACACGCACACGCGCACGCACACGCACACGCACACGCGCACGCACACGCACACGCGCACGCACACGCGCACGCGCACGCACACGCACACGCGCACTGACATACTGAGTCATCTAGGAAGGTACCACCGCAGTGCCAGATATCATCCCGTGAAACAGGATTGTTGCGCACTTTTGTGTTTCGGGATGAGGGCACTGTAGCTAGTGAAATTACCGGGTATAAGAGACCTAACATCTGTTGTCTCGGGTGACGGGCGCAGTGCGGCATTGATGGAGGATAATAACTGTCTATCAGTTGTTGGTCTTCTTTAATGCCGCTCTGTCATGGTCTGGCGTATCACTTACCATCAGGTGAGCGTCCAGACCGTCCTGTACACTTATAACATAAAAAAAATAAAAACGTATGGACAAACAAAAATAATTCAAGAGTTAAAAACCCAGTGACAAAATATTTTTCATTACATGTTATCATTTATCATGTGTGTGTGTAATGAAGTTATTCTAAAGAGATATATTCCGCAGCACATCTGAAAATTCACAAATACGGACACTAGGAAAATTGCTTAAGGAATCGGTTATCAATATGTAGTCGGCGAGGTAAGTCAACACTTTTATTTTCTCCATATCTATTTTAAGTTAGAAAAGCTACCTACAAATGGCGTGAACCCATTAGCATTTGCTATTACATTTTCTAGCTAATATTCATTAACACCTAGCCTATTTTACATTAAATAACAGAATCAATTTATCAAAAAGGATACTCCAGCTTGATAAATCCCAGCAGCACGTCCTCGGGCAGAAATAGCAGCGTGAACCAAAGCGGCACCGCTACAAGCTGGAACATTTCCAAGGCTCATACTTTCTTGTATACATTTTTAATATAAGTTACTGAAGTCGCTCCGAGTCGGTCGAACGGTGTTTTTTATTTGATCTTTGCTGTTATGGAAAAATGAATTACACAAACTTTTCCCTTTTCAGTTGTTGGAGTTTTAAAAGGAAAGAACTACACAGAGCCGTTGTCTGGAGCTAGCGATGTGGATGAAGCTGTGCTGCTCACTGAGTTTGTTACGCAGCCTGAGATTTACAGATCCTTTGGTGGCAACGTTTAGTACCTTATCGAAACGAGTAGTGTCCGTAATTGAAATAAAAAATCAATAATCACTATTAACAATCATTAAACCCCACCGATGGCCACGAGCCTACCAAGGGTGTTTAGGCCTAAGTCGTCCACGCGGGCCCAGTGCGGATTGGACGACTTCACGCACAACCTTTAAATCTCTTCGCAGGCGTGCGCAGGTTTCCACATGATGTTTTCCTTTACCGTAAGAGCGTCGGATAGCGTACATTTAATTTCGAAAATTCGAAATCATATTGGTACGTGGCGGGATTTTAAACCACAGCCCTCCCGTTAGGAGGGTAACAGTCCACACCATTAAGCCACCGACGCTCTTAATAAAATTAATATTTAAACTTAATTGAAGCATCCTCATCGTATGTCGAAGAACAACTGGAGCAGACGTGTTTTGAAGTGGACAGCCTCCACTCCGAGTATTTCACCGCCTGCAAATTCTAGTGTAAAAAGCAAAACAGTGACTAAGAAATCCAAAAAATAACTTATATAACTTTTGCCAAGCTCTATCCTAAAAGGGATGCTTTCTCCCTCTCTTCAACACATTGCGGTTCACTTCTGTACCTTCTTCTTATCTTCCCAATTTTGCACGAGATATCCCGGTCCTCCGCTTTCCTCTTCCATCTTCAGCCGACGATCTTTCGAAAGTCTTCGGTCTATCGGGCCGAAGGGGGGTCCTACACTACGCTGGCCAAGACACGGTCTCCACTCCGTAACTCGTCTTTGCAAAAATTCCCGAATGATCAAAGATTGGTTGTTGTTTCTCTGGGACAGCGTAAAGGTGAATAATTAAGGGCACATTTTATGCAGAGCAAAAGTAACTGATAGTTTCATACAGACATTTTAAATTTCTCTGAAGTTTCCCCCTTTATTTGACTACATACTTAATCTATATTTACCAATAATTGTGAATAACATAGTTCTGTATGGGAACACACTCAGGATGTAACATAAAAACCGAATGTTAGCGGCTTATCAGCAAATGGCAATGGAGCCGAGGATCCGAGCGGGAAATAAAATGATATTATTACGGCGCGGGCTCGCGGCTGGCCGCGCCTATCTGCTGCACAATAAGGTGAGCGGACCCATTTCGGATATACGAGGTGCAAATGAGAAGCGGTAGCGATGGAGTCAACTCAATAAACCAATGGCTGATGAGACAAGGACGTTTTCGAACAGAGTCCCTTTCCGCGGAAAATAGTGCTCTTTCACCCGACCCAGCCTTTTATAGGTCATTCATTACCTGAGCCTACCCGTAAAGGGTGCATAGGCCTTTATATCCACACGCACACTTTTGACTCTCTTCGCAGGCATGCGTAAGTTTTCTCACGATGTTTTCCTTCACCGTAAGAGTGTCGGATAACATACATATAAAAAGGTTGTGTGTGAAGTTGGCCAATCCAACGACTAAGGCCTAAATACTCTATACAGGTAGCCTCGTGCCCCTCGGTGGGATGTATAATGATACATAGAAAACACCCAGACAAACAGACATGTTCATGCCCACAAATGTTTGTAATGCCCGGGGATCGAACTCAGAACCCTTGGTGTAATAGTTGATGTCTCAATATTACACCAAACAGGTCGTCAACATTCCATGGAAGTGGTGGGTTGAAAGAAAAGAAAGAAAGAAAAATCGTACATCAAACAAATTACACATAAAAGTAGTACGTAACAGAGAACAAATAAAAGAGCAACAATTTTAAACAATACAAACACAGAACGATAGGAAAAAGACAAAATGATACGGTCAAAAGGTCCCGCCTCAGCATAAGCTGCTGCACCGCCAAGCGCTGCAGCAACACTGTTATTGGGTTGGTGACAGGTATTTGCACAGTGGATGATCATCACTCGATCTCGAAGAGTAGCCGTACCGGCGGCGACTAGAGTTGGCCAAGAGAGTTTTCATAGGGACTCCTAGTCCAGCCCAGGGTTGCCAAACGTACGAGGTTCCTCGTACAAATACGAGATTTGTGGTGTACGGCACGAGGCACGAGGATACTTTCAACCTCGTACAATTATGTAAAAACTAAATAGTGACATCTATCAGAACTTGAACTTTTACATTAAAAATACCCATTTAGGCGATCATTGTCTGCAGACTGTAGTAGCTATGTCAACCGGGAAAACCCCGATTAATATAACATTTTGTTCTCCGCAGTAGTCATCTCTATCACAAAGTGATGTTTTTTAGTAAGAAACTAGGAAATGTTCATTTTATGTATTATTTTTTATTATGAAAGCGTTTTTTTAGATGTCAGAGGTTCGAAAGTCAAAGAACGAGAGCGAGAACGAGAGCTTATATACGAGGAATTTCGTTTCGGGGTTGACAACCCTGGTACAGACGCTTGTGGCTTACTCCCGAGCCGCCCGCCTGCCAAACACTGATATTAGTTTTCTGTGTAAGCAATTTTCCTAAGTGTCTCCCGACGAAGCAATCCGCCCGCGCCCTCTATTGACACGTTACAAAACGAGTTACTAGCTTATAAATCCGCCCTCGTGGTTTCTTCAGGATATATTATTAGCAATGTTTATGAAGCGTGAAATATTGACTCATGCAAAATACACAAGGGTACAATACAATAGCCTACTTAGAAATATTTTTCATATATATTTTCTATAAAATGCGGTACACAGTGCTTACAAGTTTAATACACGCTTTTGCATCCGTAGTGAAAGTGGTAACTAACAAGGAACAGGGATTAGTCAAAATTCAGCTTGTGGGAAGTGTGTGAAAGATATTGTTACAAATATAAAAAAAGGTGGAAGCTAAATGAAATTCTTTTGCTTCCGCCTTTTTGATCATTGACGCTGACGTGGCCTTCGTAGAGAAATATGTGTCCATGGGTAGCGTCTTTCTTCAGTTACCACCAGGCAATCGACCGCTCATTTGCCTAGGAAAAACGCAGTCGGGGTCCTGGTTTCACCGATTGATAGTCAAGTGATAAGAGCCGATCGGATTGAAATGTAAAGTCTATTAAATTACCCTTAAAATCACTAAATTATATTTAACGTCCCCTGTCGTAGCTGTTTTTGGATGTTGAACATTCGTTATACCAAGTCACCATGCTACGCTTCAATATTTGGAATGTTTACCATCTTGCAGAACTTTAAACAAGATGAAAGATATGTACACTTAAATTTAGCACAACGTTTTTTCATTAACTCGTAATGTTCAACGTTATAGTAAGAACGAAACAAAATTCTAAGTTCGTAAGAAATAATGGAAATTCTAGCGAGGTCGGTCTAGCTAAGTTAAACAAACCGAATGAATTCAGCAAAACGTTCCCTCACCTCTGCCCGACCTTCCCACTACGGTATGAAAAACCGGCGACCTTTTCGCATTCGCTCTCACAGATAGGAACGTATTAAAATAATAAATTGCTGTCGAATGTAAAAATATAATCTCGCCAGTGGGATGGGGCAGATTACATCTGCCATTGTGTGAGTGGGGGGATTTAATTTACGAACTAATTTCGCAACGACAACATTCTCCACACGATGCATGAATTTTTTGGCAGAAACAGCGCGCGCGACGCTTTTTGCGCGGTCTCGCCGCAAACGGGGACTTTTCAAAGAAAAACTTTTACCAGCGTGCTCCATTTCGTCATTTATCACTTTTATCATTTCCCTTTATGATATTCTTAATTTGTCAAACGGAATTTTCCTCGGTGTTTATTACTTTGTGTAGTTTCAGTTAACCAAGTTGTTTTGTGTTGCATAGTGTACAGGACGCTCACCTGATCGTAAGTGATAGGCCTGACCATGACAGAAGCATTGTTGAACGAAATGAATAACGTAGTCATTATTAGTTCGTCAACACTGCTCTGCGCACGTCACCTGTGACATAAGAGACCTAACATCTATTATGTTAGGCCTCTTATGCAACCTATTAGCAATTTTAGATTATCGGAATTGGGGTCAGTTATTACGACGCATCACATGTTCAGTATCCAAGAGGAATGCAGCCGTTTTGTATATCTGAGCACCCAGACTCACCGTTATTGTAGCTTTTATGTGAGCACAGATAACCAACGCATATTTGGAGGAACTTTTAGAGACAGATATTCTTAAAATATTTATTTAACAGGTGAGTTAATCGTTTCATATAGGCTAGGTTAGATCAGTCTGTTGTAGTCTGCCCTTACAATGATAATTGAATAAACAATATCCACCTACATTCACACAGCGTCATTTAGCCTGTAATATGGATACTAAACAACAAATAAACATACTTATTTTTTTCAATATACTTATTGAAAATTCCGTTGAATTCATCATCTAACCGCAAACATTTTAACAGGTCCAGGATCCAGCAGGTCTTAACTATTTATGAACCTCTAGTAATCTATCAAACTTAATAAAAAAACTACAGTTTCGTGGAGAATTTAATTTCGAACTGTTTCCATCCGACGACGTAAAGCTATCTAATATTGCTTTTAGTACAGGATAAAACCCAGGGACGTCGGGAGTAAAGCGGCCATCGGGTGAGACAAAGGTGAGCTTATTGCGCATTCCCGGCTCACCTCGCCGCCGCTCGCCAATATCCTTCTAAACGTCCTTCAACGATACTCGCCACACATTTAGTATTTCTTCATGGAAACTTGTTTCAGTTGTATCTTAACTGATTAAGGCTGATACTTTAATTACAATAGTCTATCTGTGTCAACATCTTATCTAACGTCGCTCGCTACATGTCAAAGTGACTTAGTAGTAAGCTCGTGCTTTTAATTTTGTAACCTTTTAATGACGCCTCAAGGTCCAAATTTTCATGAATAATTGTAAGTCATAAATATAACAATAAGTCAACGTATGTGTCGAGCGGCTCGGACATTTTAGTTGATATGTCTTCGTAATTGTGCATTTGTTAGATTTTTTTATTATTTTGTAACCGTTGTGTTGACCCATCACAAGCATTTTAATATAATTTACATATATTTATTATTATTATTAGACGATCCATGGTCGGCTCTTACACAAGGATTCCGGATTCGATCCTCGGGCAATACAAACATTTGTGTGCACGAACATATCTGTTTGTATTGGTGTGAGTGTTTTCTATGTAAGTATAATATGTATGTATTTACAAAAAAAAATATATACAAATATGTTCATCCGTTGTGTAGTATCCATATTAAAGGTCAATGCTTATTTTGGGGCTAGATGGCGCAGTGTGAATGAGTGCAAATCTTAATTTCGACAAATTTTTCTACGACTATATATAATTAATGTCAGTGGATATTTTTTTTTTTTACTAACTAAGGCTGATAATCGAAGGATCACTGCTAGTCTATCTGCGTCAATGTCTATCAATTGAGGCTAGAAACCGTTGTGCTGGTATTTTTAATGTAAATTATATTCATTCATTATTATTGCATCCACAACCAGGGCTACTCTAGGTGTTTTTATAAACTATTGTTAATACCTTACTAACATTAAGTTAGGGGCTTGACAAGTAAAAATAGGGAAATATACATATTACAGTGATAGCAAACTGACAAATTTAACGCGGCACCTTTTTAATCTTAATAAGTCGTTGATTGCAAAACTTGTTTTATGTTACCAAATTACAAGTGACCATGACAGAGCGGCCTTGTTGGAGATCAAGAACTTATAGACAGATTTTTTTATAAACGCCGCACTGCGCTCGACTCCCGAGACAACAGATGTTAGGTCTCCCATACCCGGTAATTTCACTAATACTACGTAGGTATATCACTGACATACCTATATCCTGATATTATACTACTATACACTGGCGTTGATCTAGAAAAATAACTGTTAAGTTGTTAAAACCACTTAAAATATTGAAACGAACTCTTCCGCGACTCTCACTGTACCGACGCTTTCCAAATGAAGTAGCCAAAGTGATCTTACAAACACGACAGTTCCCAGTTCGACCCCGTCCGAGTCCCCTTGCGGTGCTCCAATCACCAACAATACGCCTTCGAGCCCTTGCCCCGTTTCCAATTCGGGATAATTTGAATCCAGACGCCTTGAAGTTTAATCGCCGTCCAGTATTTGAGCCTGAGGCGGGCTTGTAATCTAGACCGTTAACTAATACATGTACCTTCGTAGAGCTGACCTCTGCCCGGTCCCGGGGGTGAGTCAGCGGTTTGGCCGCTCGGACGTGATGCTTTTTTCTATTTTTTTGTGCGGTAGGGCATAACTAAGTAGCCAATTTACAAACTGATTACAGTCTGACGGCATATTGGTATGGTGATATGTAGCTCTATGGTGATACGGTTTTTGAATGTCAGAATTTGAACTATAGCAAATTTCACATAGCATATAATATTTACGTATCGGACGACAAGGAACCAAGGCTCGAAGATCGTTTAGGAAAGATATCAAATTGTATAACAATCCGACTGCACCTACTTGATACGTATAACTTCCCTTCTTCGCCTCCGTCGTCACTAAGATGAAAAAGTTAACTAAACATTGATGTTTTACCGATCTTGCCGGGAATGCGATAAAAATTGCATCGAACGACCTCCACGGCACCGCAAAATGGAATTTTAAAATTTTCCACACATATTCCTAGTGAGAGCAGGTACGGAAAATTGGGAAGGCGAACACTTAGAATGTTTATGGCGATCGTATTTACACTTTATATGAAAAAAATCTGAGATATCATTACATTCTCAAAGAACGTAACACATTGCGAGCACTAGAAACGAATTTAAGCACTTTCACTTTCACACAATACCTGAGAGCGACACGCGTAAAGATGTATTCATTTATATAAGGTCAAATCAATAGTAAACGTATATTATAATAAGATATTTACGAGTTTAAAACCTACTAGCCTCCAGGTACTGGCAGTAAGTATTGCACATGGAACTTAACATTTTACTTTTGCATTAAATCAAATAAATGAGTACCACTCATAAGTCATCTCACGAGTGTTCAGCACTGCGGGAGTGCACATCCTATCACTAAAATTATGTTTTAGTTAAAAAACTAATATTTCTTCATTTTTTTATTGACGCTTATTTTTAACCTTGAAAGTACAAATCAATATTAACTTGAAATTTTAGTTTTAATTTTAATCTTTCTTCTCTAAGATTGGTGTCGTGCTAGGATCCGATTTAGATATTTCTATTGATATTAAAAAGATATTACATTAGACGTAACGGCCGCCGAGCGCCGCCTCATTGGATATTCATATCTCGGGGACGAAATTGCTCCGAATAAAAAATACACTCATAAGAGAAAGTTCAATTTTATATTATTCCATATGAATATTAAATAATGAGCCTCAGATGGCTGGCATTTTATTGAAATCGCGAATTCATAAATTAAATTAGGTCGCAATCAAATTTTTTTTTGTATATTGCAATTGCTTGATTTAACAAATATCCATTAATTTAATTTAATGTCGGCCTTTTTATTTAAGTTAAACGTTATGTTGGCAATGTTGCTGTCGTTACGGCACGAGCCTACCCGTACAGGGTGTATCGTATATGTTCACGAAGGTCATGGAGCTACGACGGTGGCTCAATGGTGTGGACTGTCGCCTTCCTACCGGGAGGGCTGAGGTTCAAATCCCGCCACGTACCAATGAGTTTTTTATGAATTGTCGAAATTATATGTACGTCATCAGACGCTCTTACGGTGAAGGAAAACATCGTTAGGAAACCAGCGCACGCCTGCGAAGAGATTCAAAGGTTGTGCGTGAAGTCATCCAAACCACAATGGGCCCTCGTGGACGACTAAGGCCTATACACCCTATGCTGGTAGGCTCGTGCCCCTCGGTGGGGACGTATAATGAGCTTGATGATGATGTAGCTACCAAGAACAGAGGTCGAAGGCCGGCAACGCATTTCAGTGCCCTCTGGTATTGCAAATGTACATGGGCGGCGGTGTCGTTTACAATCAAATGAGCCGTTTGCTCGCTTGCCCGCCGTAGCATAAAAAAAATGTAATTCGGACTCTATCCTGACCGGTTCAGCCGGTGCTGGGTGAAAATTTTAAAACCGCGTCCGAGGTCGAGTGGTCTAAACGTTGAGTTTGCAATTAACCGGGAACGTAAGCTATCGATGGCTCGCCGGACCAGCATATCACAAGGCGAAAAGTCGTTGGAGAAAAAGCACGGAGTGAAACCACGTCTTCACAAGTCCTTGGATACCCTCCGGCCGATTTACTGAGGACTTGCGAAAGGTGGCTTATCAAAAAATGGCTTTGTGGATTCGAAGCCCTTTCTTTGTGGAGGCCAAATCCAGTGATGTATGGCTATGATTACGATGATAAACCAAATATTTTCCTTGTCTTATTCCCTCATTTTATTGAAAACCTCAATACTATGCGATTACACGCGTGTAATCAATACAACTGCAGCAGCACCGTCGCCCGCGAGCTAAGTCTTCAAGGGGTTACAAAAATAATTGGATCCCAGTCCGGTGCGTGCTTCACCCCTTCTGGCCAGTGTTACCACCTTAGCCCTTTTGTGGCCAGATCTAGCACTTTTTAGTATAGGTGAACTCCTTTTTCAACGATTTAGCCTGAAAAGAGCAATACAGCTCTTTTCACTGTCTTGGAAATATTACCAAATTATGAAGTTTTAGACATGTAACAAGTACTTTTATTGCTATTTTATCGGACAAGATGACGTTTTTTTGGACGCTCTAAATAAACGGCTTCATGACATGATTATTTCATCATTTTTAGAACGGAAATCCTTTTTAACTTCTCAAAAAGCCCTATTTCTAAACTAAGGTGGCAACACTGCTTGGGCGCGCCCCACTTCGCAGGTCCGAAAATGAGGGTTCTATTACAAGCTCCGAGCTTATTTAAATGGCAGTTTGTGGAAAAATATTTTAAACGGGTTTTCCCAAATCGGAACGTATTTTTTTAGTTTTTATGAATTCTTCTTAACATAGTCTAAATCTGTCGTAGAAAACAACATTCGTAAGTTTTGACGACCATTTGGTGTAATGGTTGCGACGTCGAATCTCCAACACCGTACACCAAGGGTACCAGGTTCGATCCCCGAGCAGTACAAACATTTGTGTTTGTATTGGTCTGTGTGTTTTCTATGTATAAAATGTATGTAGGTACAAAAAAAGTATATATGTATGTTTATTCGTGTTTAGTACCCATATTACAGACTAAATGCTAAGTTTGGGATTAGATGGCGCTGAGTGTATGTCAGTAGATATTTAATTATTTTAATTGTTGTCTGGAAGCTGGAACTACATTAATTCAATAATGATTTTTTATTAACCTTCTGCTAGCCTTGGTTCGGACCCGAATACAATCAACCGGGCGTTCATCAGATGCGCTGCAAAATTTTCATCCACCATATTTTTTTCAGAACGAATCCATTTTTCGGTGCGACCTCAAAAGTTTATCAAGTAGATGGAAACAGTAATAAAACATTGTCTAGTATTCCATGAAAATAACAGTCAATTATTTCGGACTGCAGGACTAAGACTACTTCAATGGCGCTGAAACTTAGCAGATATCATCGCTTTGTGAAGGTGACTCAATTATGTGTACCAATTACTAAGTTAAAGGTACCTCCTTCATCCAGCACTAACCGACATACTTCAGACACTAGGTGTTAGACTCGACACTGAATCGTCTAGGTACGAGTAGGTACCACCGCAGTGCCAGATATCGTCCCGTCAAATAAGAGTGCTATGCGCTTTTGTGTTTCGGGATGAGGGCACTGTAGCTAGTGAAATTACCGGGTATAAGAGATTTAACATCTGTTGTCTCGGGCAGTGCTCCGGAACTATTAATAGTTGAACTATCGATAGTTGACCTCGAAAATCATCTATACTATCGATAGGCCCCTCGATACTATCGATAGCTTAATTAAGCGCAATAGTATTGATACACTGAAATGCTATTGATAGTTTCGATACTATCGATCGTGGCAATACTATTGATCGATAGATCGCACTATCTATAGTATCGATATTTGGTGTAATCAACAAAGCCCATACTATATAGTATCGATACTATTGTGCTAAACTAAGCTATCGATAGGCCGATCGGTACTATTGCTTTTGTCCAACTATCGATAGACTATCCATAGTCGACTATCGAGCGGCAACACTGGTCTCGGGTGTCGGGCGCAGTGCGGCATTGATGGAGACTAATAACTGGCTATCAGTTGTTGGTCTCCTTCAACGCCGTTCTGTCATGGTCAGACGTATCACTTACCATCGGGTAAACGTCCTAGCCGTCATATTCACTTCGGAACATTAAAAAAAAATTCAAAGTTTTCCCGTAACATTGTTATAAGATTTCATAAGAAGCGCATCATCATCAGCTCATTAAACGTCCCCACCGAGGGGCACGAGCCTACCCGTATAGGGTGATTAGGCCTTAGTCGTCCACGCGGGCCCAGTGCGGATTGGACGACTTCACACACAACCTTTGAATTTCTTCGCATGCGTGCATGAAGGTTTCCTCACGATGTTTTCCTTCACCGTATGAGCGACGGATAACGTACATATATTTTCGAAAATCGAAAATACATTGGTACGTGTCGGGATTTGAACCACAGCCCTCCCGGGAGGAAGGCGACAGTCCACACCACTGAGCCACCGACGCTCTTGTTGCAGAACCGCGCCCGACTAGCTGCTCGCTTGTAAGTAGTCTTTTGGGAAATTATGTGCTCAGGGCGTTACATACGAGTGTACCATTGAATCATGCGAAATAAAAGTTATTCTTATAAAAAGTATTCTAAATTACTTTTGTATTTTCCCAGCGACCCATGGTGGCGGGTGGGACAATATTACATTAAAATCCATTTGATGTCTCATGTGGTATAATGGTTGAGACATCGGCTATAACACCAAGGGTTCCGGGTTCGATCCCCGGGCTTCACAAACATTTGTGCATGAACATGTCTGTTTGAATTGGTTGTGTGTTTTATGTGCATGATATGTATGATTTTACAAAAATAAATATAAGTCATCATCATCAGCCGAGGGGCACGAGCTTACCTGTATACGGTGATTAGGCCTTAGTAGTCCACGCGGGCCCAGTGCGGGTTAGACGACTTCACGCACAACCTTCGAATCTCGTCGCAGGCGTGCGCAGGTTTCCTCATGTTGTTTTCCTTCACCGTAAGAGCGTCGGATAACGTACATATATTTTTCGGAAATTCGAAAACACATTGGTACGTGGCGGAATTTGAACCTCAGCCCTCCGGTTAGGGCCGGTAGGAGGGCGACAGTCCACACCATTGTTCCACCGACGCTATTATAAGTATATTAAATATAAGTATATTTATCTAAATTCAATGTAGTAAACCACAATTTTTCTCTTGATTTATTTTAAAAACGGTTTTAGTCGTCACATCATCATTACAGCCTTATAAGTCCACTGCTGAACGAAGGCCTACCCTAATCATTTCCACGTTTAGACTTCTATATCTATAACAAAATACGTCAGTTAGTTGGGATAGTTAAAAAAATGAAAATGAAATGAATAATGAAAATGAAAAATCTTTTTATATAATATGAAATCGTATGCAGGTTCCGGATCATTTGCGATAGCCAACATCGTTTTAAGTAGCTTTGAATAGAATAAAAACTATGCAATCTTCGTCCAGTTCAAATTTTTATACATGACTCCATACTAAGTTTTTTTTTAAGTAAGTCATGTTCATGTATTTTTTTTATTTGCATAATTTTCGTTTCATGTATCTACAATGTTTTCTATCTTTACAACTGTTTCCAATGTATCATTACTAAACAACCCATCCGGATATATTCCGCAATTTCTAAACTCGCGCATTATGTTTGCGGGGGTTGTGGCTTGGAACCATGCTTGTCCGATGGCCTCCCCGGGTAAATCGTGATTACATTCAGCGGTTAAATAGGTTTTAAATGGCTCGAATACCGCTTTATTGAGAGGTTGTAAAGTGGAAGTCTCATGGCCGGGTAAGAATAATATTCTAATGTCATGTTTCTCTGTAATTTCAAACATATCAAAGGCAGAGAGGTGTGATATGTGAGAATCCAAAATTAGTAAAACTTTTCCATGAGGTTTCATCGGTATAAAGTGCTCTTTGAGACATTTTATAAATAATTCTGAATTAATGCTTACAGTCTGTTTATTCATTATTACCCTTGAACCAGTTGGTAAATCATCGATGAAATCGTCTATTTGATTACCCCCTCTGATTATCAAAAGCGGTGGAAGAATAGAACCCAATGCATTACTGTAAGCTACAACAGTTACGGTTTCACCTATTCGGTTTGAAGTGTTCGAAAGAAATAACTCTCGAAAGTTGGAAGTTTCTTTAGTTTGCACTTCAACTGTAACCTCGCCCATGTTGTATATTCGATCCGGTTTGTCTAAAAGGTCATCTTCTTCCAATACGTTCTTGAGTAATTTGTAAAAGCTTTGCGTATCATCCGCATTCTTGTTGTCTCCGATGGATAACACCGGGTTCCGTTTTGTAAATGTTTGTAGCCAAGCAGGTCCAGCCAATTTAGTTTTTGTGTTAAAATTATGGTTTATATGAAACTTTTCAGCAAATTGAAATGCTAACGAGCGAGCGGTTATGCTTTCTAGAACAAGGCCAGATTGCTCCAGCTTCTGAATATGAGTGACCAAACGACCTTCGTTTTCAATTCCGAGGGTTGGAGGTTTTCCTGAAATAAATAGACGCGCTGGTCTTTGTTAGAAGTAAAAACAAGTATTTGAACATACCGTGCAGTGAATTTGTATACAACTTGTCTATATTAATAGGAATAGTACTCACCTAATGCATTTTTTTTTTTATTTTGTGTGGTATACCGACGATGTAACGTTCTGGAGGGTATTCCGTATATCTTGGCTACTTTGCATACACTATATTGTTTATTTTGCAATAATTTCAAAGCTGCTGTCAGCGTGTCCTCGGTCCAAGCAATGACTCGCGGCTGGACTCCCTCCTTGCGCTTGTATTTGCGTGGCATTTTCAACCTGAAGCATTTATACATATTGTAAACATAACACATTGAGGTAGCTCTAACACTAGTTAAATTCTGATTTTTGCTACATGTAGCAAAGCTTCTATGGAAGGACGTTCCTTTTTCTTCGTAAATAAACGCTTATCTTTGTAGTATAATAATTGTTTAATTAATATTTCCATATTGACCGAATAAGCTATACATGTCGGCATAATATAATTATAAAGTAATGTAATTGTTACAAATTTTAGTTAATAAAAGTAATTTCTAAACGTAATTTCTTTAAATCAGCTTAAACTGCATAATCATTTAAGTCTACGAAATGCTTAGTGCTCACTGATGCGTTGTGTTCTTACAATAATGCCATAACTATGATTCCTTGATTTCTTAATACATCCTATTAATTTAAAATAAAAGAAATGAAAACGCACGTACCTGTTATGTCTGTTTATTTGCAAACAAGACAAAGAAACTGACAGTAAGATAACTGATAGTAACGTCGCACGTACGCTCGTGACCGCGGTCCGCAGCAGACTGAAGCGGGGCGCGGGGGCGCCCGCCGGGCGAGTAGCGTCACAAAATGGCGGCTCGGTGTTGTTATACTCGCAGAATGATATTACCTATATGTAATTTCTTTGGCGGCGACTATAACGTGTCTGGGCTCTTATACAATACACCATAGGGTCAACTCGTACTTTTTTTGCAAACCGGATAAGTATAGTTTTATTTTTATTATATTATATATTTTAACTATATTATGATCATTATCTGATATTATGAACAATGTTGACGACTCATACGGAATATTGATTCAGAAGTCGGCAAACATAAAAGTTTCGGGTTCGATCTCTGTGCTGTCCAACTTTGTCTGCAAAAAAACCTCTTTATATTGAACTAGGTATTTGTGTATATGTATGTATTTATAAAGTGATCACGTATTCAGGACGCGATGGAATTTATTGTTAAATAAGAAACTCAAGTAACTTCTGGACTTGTTTTGTTTTTCTTTTTATTTGGAACAAAAAACAATTACATAATAAAGGCTTAATATAAGTTATGTTTTCAAAAGGTACTCATTATGTAACCAACCTCATTGTTCACGAAATAAATGTAATTGACAAGCGCAATTGTCGCAAAATGACGGAAATGCAAATATCAGTGCATAGACCTAGCATTATGAATGCTAGGTCCATGGATCAGCTTTATACAAAACAAATAAAAACTACGACTCATTCTTTTAATATTAAAATACATGACTTTTTGAATTGGCTCAGGGATAATACAAATAAATCTATAGTAACAAATTTAACATTATACAATATCACGATACGCTGTAGAGGTGCGCGCAAGCAAGTTTTAACTGGTATTAACTAAAAAATGTTTTACAATTGGATGTTAGCGAGACGCTGCCCAAAAAAGTAATGGCCGAGCAATATACAATAATGATCTGAGGTACAGCGACGCGCAAACATTCATTGCTTGAGTGTTGCTATTGGGAAACGTTTAGGCGTTAACACAAAAATAAGTATATCTGTACGTTTATCAGTTCTTTAATACCCACATTTCTTGCTTTAATAGAAATGGCTACGGGTAATTTATATTATGTCGAGCAAATCTTATTTCATATTCTTAAGGACGCTAGTAATAAAATTTGGAACTTTAAAAGAGGCTACAGTTCATACGAACTGTCCACCCCTATTCAATTTAATAAACGGTGGCATTTCCACAAAAAATGCAACAAAAAACTTTCAAAATACAGTGAAGAATGCCAATATTATTAGTTTTATGAACTATTCAATCGACTCCTGTTTAAATTTTATATTTAAAATTCTAAATGCTGTATTTTTTTTCAATGTGAAGCATTATATAATTATAAATCATAAGTACAATTATTAGTATTTTTTTACATTCCAATGGATTAATGACAACTTCCTTTATATTAAAATAAGTGAGAACTCGTTAATCAGGAACGGTAAAGTTGTGGATATCCCATGGAACTGTGTTAAAAGATAAAAAAATATTAATATACGAGTAATTGTCAGAGGTGGGTGATTATGAATGGTCATAATCGATTTATTTTGTATTACTAATGTTGATAATCGATTATGGAATTAGTTGCTAATATGGTTTCATAATCGTTAATTCTTATGACAGTTTATTGCAGCGCGCGTCTTGTATACGACATACAAGACGTGCGCGCTAGTACAATAATAATAATGGTGAGGTGAGAGAGAGAGAGAGAGCATCGTGTTATTTCCCCACGCGGCTGTGTAAATAAAATAATACTTTTAATCGACTAGCAACCGTACGTGCGTCACTGACTGCTAACTTCATATAAGTAGATTAGTATTATCAGTTAACTATTAACAGTTGTATCGAGATACCTCGAGACATTTTCATAATCGAATGATTTAATGTCTTATTTGAACCTTCATGTTACCATTGTGCGTCGAGTGAAAGTGTTTTGGCTAAAATGTATATTGTAATGAAGACGCCGATCATTTCCGTAGTCGACTGTGCACATAACTAAAGTTATCAACGAATCAAACGATCACAATGGTTTATTTGAAAACAAATTCAAAGCGCTCCATGACGACGGCCTTGAATCTCTGATTCATCAGAATGGGCTCACAGGGCCGACTCGAGGAAACCTTGTTTTGCTTCGGCAAAAGGACTAATGAGGCCGGGATCATTTTCCCGCATTTGTGAATATCAAAGTGCTCAGTTGGCTCCGAATAAAAACCGGATTGAGCATTCCAAAGTAGCGAATCCGTAGCGATTCAATCTTCGGTCGTGTTGAAATGAAGGCGCGCCTCAATGGGCCAAATGAGCCGCTTGCCTGCAGTTTTAAGGAAATTCCTTTAAAGAAGACTTATTCAGCGTCTTTGAAAGTGCACCAGGATTTACTTTTAATGAGTTTCAACAAACTTGAGGTTTACTTCGCAAATGAATTGTGAACTCGCGCGCTCCCACTTATTATTTTGCGTATTTTCGCGTTTCACAAGACTCGCGGCTAACTACTGCGCACCTAGTCTGAGCTAGACATGCAGTAGTTTTTATTCAATAATTAATCTGTTCTCACACAAATAACCAAAATAAGAATATCTAACCGCATTTTCATCTGGCTGGCTGTCAGTTAGTTCCGGCTAATCTCTCGAAGAGCAGAATCGATTAAGACGGCACTTTCGCAGGCAGAAAGTTGATGTAATATAATTTTGGCTACTTATTTAGCGGCAGTAGTCGAGGGCACAGTTAGATTTATAAATGGAACTTTGGCCTGTATAAACATTTACTCCAACTCAAAATATCCAAATAAGTATTATAGACTTTTGCAACGTTATTATTAGTGTTTATATTTGTATAGCCAACAAGCAGACAAATGGGACTTTGTATATCGCTTTAAAGACGTCCCAATTAGTGCAGTGAACTAAGACAAAGTCTCGATTGTTGATTAGGTATTGGCAAGAAAACTAAACAGCCTTAACGAAAGTTTCCAAGTATCTTTAAAATAGACATAGGTAAGTATCGGATTTTATGTGAGAGTTTCAGTTCCTTGATATGGATCGGGGAAAGCCTTAATATATAATGCCAGGTATTCAAATCCGTAAGTGAATTGTAAACAAGTGATTAAACTAAAACGGGCCAACTTTAGCGTCAAAGGTCGGCGATAAGCCCGGAGCTATTTCGGGTCCGTTTACGCTTGTCTAATCTCTCCACGTTTTCACGAACGCTTCTTTCCTATTTATGGCTCGCGACATCTCATTAAAAGTTATCTCAAACTCTCTGTGATTCACTGTACTATTTGCGAGTTTTATTGAAATATTTTGTTATGATAATAAATAAACAGTGCCCGATGGCGCGTTAAGGTTTTCGAGTGGCGTCCACGTAGCTAAAAAAGAGCGTGAGTCGACCCCTCCTACCAGTTGAACCGATGCCCTGGTTCAAGAAGTTGACTGCTAAGGTTCGGTTCCCGTGGAAAGATGACCAAAAATGATTGTTTTAAACTTCAGACGTCCAGGTACTAAAACAATAGACATGTCGCTAAAATGACCAATGTTTTCGCGTTTACTTTTTTCTTTGGAAATGCGGCACCCTACTTTTTGAACCTCATGTCTTTTGATGATATGAAATGTTACTGAAAAGGCGTAAAAAATGGTATCGGAAATAATAAAACTGTTTAAATCTTATTCCTTCCGCCGTACCGTTGTTATCGCCTCCTGGTTGTCTCTCGTCAATTCATTTAGAGATTCATTTAGTCTAGTCAATTGTCTTAATGTCTTTCTCTAAGTCTTCAAAGTGTCCATTCGTAATCGGCCAGTCGTGTCGTGTCAAAGGAGGCTGGACGTTACCTACGAAATAAGTGTAGCCTAAAATTTCAGCAACCAGAGCTCTCTTCGCAAGTCTTCGGTTCACAGGGCTGAATTGTAGGAAATCGCTCTAAATACAAATTACCTCGTATGAATCAATAAATAAAATATGGGATCAACCATCATCAGCGCTAAGCTATTTGCAATATTTTAATGAATGACTGATGAGATGAGGCTGAGCCTTCCAATTAACACAATTATTTGCGCACTGGTTGTCGCCGGTGGCATGTAACGTTAAACATCAGTGCTACAATAAGACAATATTATAATCTTCGCATACCTCTTCATTAACATTAGAGCTTATTAATATGATTATTAAAACCTGATAAGCCAAAATGCTTTCTTTATATTACGAAGTGAACAGGACGGTGAGGACGCTCGCCTTATGGTAAGTGATACGCCTGACCATGACAGAGCGGCATTTTCGTTTTGTTTTTATTTTCCACGTGGATGTACTGATTTTGCGTTAAAACATATACACTCGCGTGCAAGTAAATCGACTCAAGCCTCAAGTGCGCATAAAAAGTGACATAACAAAAACGACTTATTCTATATAATGTTTTACATAATTAAAGCCTAGTAATTAGGCTTTCAAATGGTAGCATAATATCAGTAATTTAAATAAACACTTGTACTTAGAATGCAACTGAACGCAACCTCCCGTAAACTGCTCTGCGCTCTATTCACAACTTGCGCGACACAACCCCCTATAAAACCCCCTGTAATCGTTTTTTTCTTATCAGTCGCTCATTAGACGTTGACCTGAACACATCTCTGCAAATTAAAGCCGTCATTTGAAGAAAATTATGGATACAACACCTGAAGAAGCCGCTCAAGTCGTTGCCCTGTTGCAAGAAGGGTTGAACCAGCGAGAAGTCGCTCGTCGTTTGAATATGAGTCAGTCCGCTGTCTCGAGAGTATACAGAAGGTTTCAAGAGACTGGTGCCTTCACTCGGAGGCCTAATACCAGCCGACGCCGGTGCACCTCGGAGCGTGACGACCGGTTTTTGGTCTCGACCTCTCTCCGAAATCGACACCTTACCGGCGTATATGTGCAGCAGGAGCTACGTCAAGTTCGCGGGGTGACTGTCAGTCAGTGGACAGTTAGAAGAAGGTTGAAAGAAGCTAACCTTACTCCGAAAAGACCCGCTACAGGCCCGAAGTTGACCACAGCTCATCGTCAAGCACGCCTTCACTTTGCTCGATAACATTTGGATTGGAGCATAGAGCAATGGCAGTCAGTCCTGTTCACAGATGAGACGAGGATGTGTCTCCATGGCAGCGACAGGAGAGGTCGGGTATACCGTCGTCCCGGTGAACGGTTTTCACAGTGCTGCTTTGTGGAAACCGTTGCATATGGTGGCGGATCTTGCATGATGTGGGCTGGAATTTCCTTAGAAGGCAAAACGGACCTTGTTATCGTTCCTGGGGGAGGCCGGGGAGGAGGTCTGACCAGTGATCGTTACATTGAAAATGTTCTACTGGATCAAGTTGTCCCTTATCAAGGCTTTATTGGGGAAAATTTCATCTTGATGCATGACAATGCCCGATGTCACACTGCTCGGGCCACACGTGATTTCCTGAACGAAGTTGGAATTCACACTATGCATTGGCCAGCGCTCAGCCCCGATTTAAATCCCATTGAGCACATATGGGACGAGCTCAAAAGGAAAGTTAGAGCGAGGAATCCAGCTCCGACAAACATCAATGAGCTGAGCTGACTGCGTTGGTAGAAGAGTGGGGTCGAATACCACAATCATCCATTAAAAAGTTGATAAGGTCGATGAAGAATCGCATGAGAGCAGTGATCAGAGCTAGAGGAGGGAATACCAAATATTGACACGAATATTTTTTTTATCTTACGCACATTTTGTTTCATTTAAACACAATAACCCCATACTGTGAAATTGTATGAATTTTCAACATTTTTTACATTATCATTAGCATTAACCTTTTTTACTAAACTACTGAATCGATTTTCATGCAACTTACACCATTTTAAAGCTCAATTACTAGGCTTTAATTATGTAAAACATTATATAGAGGCATTTTTTAGTTATATCACTTGTTATGCGTACTTGAGGCTTGAGTCGATTTACTTGCACGCGAGTTTATATATTTTCTTTGTTATTTTCTACAAGTTGATTCTGTTATAATGGAAAAAAAGAATTTCAGATTTATTGAAATATAAAGAGCGCGACTGAATACATTTTCCAGTTGAGCGGAGAAGAGAGCGATGGAAGCAAAGCTTAGCGTGAGTGCAAGTAATGAGTTGACCACGTTTCAGCACGACCGGGCGGCCGGCCGTGTTGAAACGTGGAATTGTGCCATATGTGCTGATTTTTGTATTGCATACATTAACTCAATTGAAGATATCTCGTCGTATATGAACCGATTTTGATGGTTATTTTTCTTTGAAAAGAGGATACTTTAGAGATGGTTAAATGATAAGGAAGTCAGAGTCTGATCCTTCGGCAGTTGTCTCGTGATAAGGAAGACGTTTGATTACAGCAGACCAGTGAAATCATTCTTAACGAAATATACCGACTTCAAACTGTAAACTAAAAAGCAGTATATGTGATGTGTGTGAGTGATGTCGGCGCTAAGTGTCAAACAAATTCATCAGCTATATTATACCTATTTCCGTATGTACGGAAGAGTGGGGATGGTCCCAATACATATATTTTAATCTAGATACTCGTTATCCGTGTGGTGTCATGTATACCTACATCACCTAGAATACTATATATATAAATATATATATATGAAGCATTATTTTTTAAAAGAAAAATTTAAAAAATCGTTTTTTAAATTTAGTTTTAGTTAATAGACATATTTTTTTATTATATAAAAGTTTCAAAAAATATTACTAGAAAAATATTGTCTATTGGTTATAAAAAAGCCGCTTTCCCACCAATACAAAGATGACAATGTGGTATTTCAAGATATGGAGCATTGCAAATCTGAGAGGGCATCTCGTGCGCAGCGTCCTGGAAAATGGGCATCTCCCAAATTAATGGATATTCCCTGACGTCGCGAGTGAAATGACGCGTGAAGACACCGACACAACACTTAGTGCAACAGCGAATCCAGGAGGGAGGGTCATGGGGGTCATGACCCCCCTGAGCTATTTTTAAGTACTATACTAACGTACATTAACGAAATGGAAAAGTACTGACCTGGTTAAGGTGAAGGGTTGCAGATTGATGTCAACTGCCAGGGATCGGTCCGCGTGGAAATCATTGGGGAGCAAAAATAGATCCTCTGGTGGTCCTCAAGAGGGTGTTACAATGTAACAGCGATAATAAAATAATTTACACCCTGAGAAACCAAAATCGGGGCGTATTTCACAGCCTTAGCAAGGAGAAAGTTCGGATGGAGATCTGTTATCGGAAGTGATCAAGAAACCCTCAACCCTTAAACGTCGACGTCAAAGTTTCTCCAACCATTTAAAATATAATGATGGATACGGGAAATCTACACGTAGAAGGAGAAAGTGACTGACCACCAGTACCCGCTGGTACAATGGTCATTGTGACTCAGGAACGGCCACGGCAGGAAATTCTGCAAAGACACTCTTGAGAAATGGGTCCATGGCCGTCGGTTTTGCGACATACGCGAACTCAATAATATTATTTAAATATAATTCCGAAACACATCTCCCGATTAGGTAATCAGGTATGTAACCTGCTAAGTAGCAGCAGGTGTAAGCACTGACGACAGGGTAGCATTCGGCGAAGCGGTCGGAACACCGAATCGAAATCGGATCACATACAATGACCCACTGAAATATATATGAGAACTCATGAACGAAGTGGACAAAGGGAGCATTACGGGTTATGTATGTGTCTAGAAGCGAGGTTTTCCTTTCATTACTCTTGCGTTGTGACAGAAAGAAGCGACGGGTTTTAAGTTTTATTTGGCCACTAAAAATTCTGTGCAAGAACAATTTCCATTTGGGAGACTAATCGTGCAAATAAATCTGTCCACATTCGGGCGCGCTCTGCGCACGGACACTCCGCTCTGGCGCGGTGTTATAGTGAAATAAACTGTAATAACGGTCATTTGGTCTCGTTGACCGACTTTTTTAATTTTAATATTACTTTTGGAACTACAAACAGCGCTCGATTTCCCGCACTGAAATTACTCTAGCCAAATACAAAAAAAACATACTTAAACATACATTAAAGGGTATCTATTCATTACTAACTCGGAAGTCAGTCTCCAGAAAGTGAAGAATTAATTTTGATTTTCTCTTTGCCCTATCGTATGGGTATAGTCATATTTAAGGAAAACTTAATTAGTACTGAGCCTATGCCATGGTTTGTCATAGCTGAAATGCCAAGGCATGGTTTGGCGATCATAGTCGATTACGGTCAAGATTATATTTTGCTTAGCGACATTCATAATACGAAATGACCTTTTCTGCCATTCAGCTAGCAATTTTGAAAATGGCATCCACCGTCCATTTTTTTTATTTTCGGGTGTTAGGTACGTTGTAAAGATCTGATGGTTTTGACAGCTTATCTATACTTCATATTAACACTTAGTTTAAAATCAGAAGATACTGAACTACAAATGAATGTTCCCAGTGGCATGCCAACGATGTATACCTAAAATTGTCGTTACATTAATTGAGGAGTTTTAGTTAGCGCAGTAAATTGCAGTGTAACCTGCCGCGCAGTCGGAGTAAAGCCCCTTCGGCAGCAAGAGCGCCCGCTATCCCTTATTTATAGCTCTGAAGCCTGCTGAGCTCTGAGCCTCCGCACAGCTTATACGCGGTGCGAGCGCTATATCATCCATACATGAAACCATCAATGTTTAATCACAATACAGCAAGTTTTTGTAACAGTTAAAAGCTTCTGTAACATAAAAGTCGAGCAAATTATCTTTAATGCAATCGATATATTAATTATAACTCCTTTCTTAATGGTATGGGTATTTGTTCCAATGACTGCCACGTTGCAATGGTCAATCCTTAGAGCCTCGCTAACTAACAGGGAACTCCTCGGCAGTCTTCGCTTGCTCGACTCCGGAAGATTTGAATTACTTAAGCAGTTTGAATGTTTTTTTTTCTGTTTTTAGTAATAAATGAATTTTATTGTTAATTGTGGTGGCTGAAGCCGATACAAATATTTCGTAAATTTCAGTCGACTATTCAATTTAATAGCTAAAAAGTCAGTTAAATTGAACAGTGGCGACTGGTAAGCTCGTTTCTCCGACAACTTGCTGAACAAAAGTTGTTCAGCAAGTTGTCGGAGAAATTTTGTAACTTGTAAACGTTTACTATTTTAATGTTTTACTACTAGGTACTGCAGTCATATTTTATACGAGTATCATTATATTTGTGAATTCGGTATACCGAATAATTTTTTTTTACTGCCATTTATTAGAAGATTATTGTTATATTTTGCAACAGAGATCAACTGACGAAAAACTACTAATAATGTACATCATTTATTTCATCTGCAATCAATGACCGAAATTTAAAAAAGGTTTTGTTAATTAGCTTAGCGCTCACGTCAAGGTAAAGGAGCTGTCCCTCGTAAGCTCGTATGAGCGGTGACCCATAGAAATCATTAGCATCAATAAACACAATTACATGGCTAGTCGTTTAATTTGCAAACTAATTGTTATAAATCTTTAATAAGATTATGGAAACATTGTATACCCTATTGAAGTTTTCACTGCATATTATAATTTTTGTGCGCAAATATGTGTATATGCCTACTTAATTAGCAAAATGAGGCGGATCTCGTCGGTGGGCGCGACCCGCTCAGGTGAAATATTTCAGTCCACACGAGCCCACCTCAACATTAAGTTCAGCATTAAAACCGGGAGACATGTTTTTGCCCCGCTCGCAACGTTAAGTAAATATTCCTGTAATTGCGTTCCCTCAAAAAAATCCCGAATACATTTTCCGCGGAGGAGGCTCGTGGAGCCTCAATGGGATTATTATTTGCAGACCGACGTCCTAATTAACGTGAGTTTTTTTATTGTCCCCGTGGCGATATTATTTGCTTTCGGATAATGGAGTGTGACGTCGGTTGAATAACAAGCCGCCGCCCGCTGCGGGCGATGTCCCGGCGCGGGGCCGCGTGACGACACGGTGAACTGGTGCAATCCGGGGGATCTAGTGCAATCCGGGGGGAACTAGTGCAATCCGGGGGATCTAGTGCAATCCGGGGGGAACTAGTGCAATCCGGGGATCTAGTGCAATCCGGGGGAACTAGTGCAATCCGGGGGGATCTAGTGCAATCCGGGGGACTAGTGCAATCCGGGGGATCTAGTGCAATCCGGGGGAACTAGTGCAATCCGGTGGGTCTCACTAAAATCAGTGGGATACATTGCGATCCGGTGTCATCATCATCATCAGCTTATTATACGTCCCTACCGAGGCGCACGAGCCTATCCGTAAAGGGTGTATATCCTTTAGTTGTCTATGCGGGCCCAATGCGAATAGGCCGACTTCACGCACAAACTTTGAATTTCTTCGCAGGCGTGCGTAGGTTACTCACGCACGATGTTTCCCTCCACCATCAGAGCGTCGAATAAACGTAATTATTTCGAAAATTTGATAATACATTGGTACGTGTGTCTAGTGCAATTTAATGGATGTTGGTGCATTACAATAAACAGGTGCAGGACGATGGTAGGTCTCCATCCTATATCCCTATATATGGTTAAATCTATAAAACTACGTAACGGATTTTGACGTGTTTTTTTAAATAGATAAAGTGATTGAAGAGGAAGGTTTATATGTGTAAAAGCACCCATTAAATAGTCCTCCAAAATACTGTTATTTTTGAGGATTGCAGCGGTACCGGCCGGCCTGAGCGTGCCTATTGTCAGCATTGCACCTGTGTGAAGCCGGGGCCGGTCACTAGTCATCAGTAACACGTTTACATTGCAGCTGCTATCGTGTTATGGAAAGAGCCACAATCACAATATACATCAATTTTATTGTGTCAAATCAAATCATTTATTTGTTCAAATGTGTTTATTTATAGATTTTTTTACAAACATCAATAGCGCAAAAAGTACCTTTTATTCGCTATTGCTCGAGGAAAAAAAAGGTCAGATTAACATATACACTGGAAGCCACAGTGTTACATTTTATGGTTTAGATTGCTTAGGTTTTAAACTACTTCAAGCTAGTTTTAAACTATTACAATTTTGAGTATCATTTAATAAAAGGTCTGCGACATTAAAGTGATATTTCAGACTAAAATAAATACAGGTACCGCGGCGCCCCGCCCGCCACTTACACAAAGAAGCCATTGTTCGCAAGTCTTAAGCCTTGCACTGTTATCTAAAACAATACTGAGACACTTGGAGAGGAAAAAACTTTGAACTGGGTCACTACTTCTCATTATTATTACTTCGCCTCGACTTTGTCGGGACAAAGACGGGGAAATGATAATTTTGAGGCAAATTTAAAGCTAAGAAACAATTTAACAGCTAGCGCGGGCGAACTCGCAGGTCGGATTATTGTTTCACACATTATGACGTCACTTCGATCTTCTTCTAGCT
>PQWD01008741.1:0-61004 GCA_019425675.1 Leucinodes orbonalis
GAAAGCTTTAAATCAAAATAAATCCAAATCAGCATTAAAATGATTACACATACATAATAAAGCCAAGTTTACAATTTGAAACCTTTACCAGTATCTGGGGGCAGTGCCCCCGCCAAGTCGAGCGCGAAGCAAACACTGCCGTACATCCTTTACAGGATCCATTTCGCCGCATTTTCAGGCCCCGATTTGAGAACCTTTGGATAATACCAGAGCGCTGAAATTTTCGTCATCTAGTAAGATATAATAACTTACTTTAAATCCAAAATTTCAAGTCTGTAGGTCATTTAGTTCCGACGTTAAGCGAAAGCAAAGTTTCGCATTTTCGACAGACACTCACTCACTCACTCATCATGATCATCAAAATAGAAACTAGTACTTCCCATTAACTCAGAAAGCTGAAATTCGGTACAGAGTTAGGTTTAATGGCTACATAAAGGGAAAACTATGAAAACTTCGAAAATCGAAGATCTGGAGTACCTGGTGACCCTGCTTAGATAACAAAATCATCAAAATAGAACTAGTACTTCCCAGAATGTATAAAGAATGTTCAACGGCCAAGTCACACAACATCAACCATAATAATTAATTAATTGCAGTAAGGAACCTTAGAATTGGCACGTCTTTGTCTTGATTTCATTACTTTTTAGAGGTAATGAAGCAGCTCCATCGAGACTTGGCTAGATTTTTACAGAATGTTTTTGGTGGATTCCTTTTATGAATGAAACCAGTTCAATTTGAAATCACTTTATATCTTAGGTGAGTTTGACCTTGGAAACAAAAATGCAAATGGTTAAATCATTATTACAAAATACGTACCTACAGTCAACGTATGTGTATAACAGTGTAAATGAATCTTACTAAATTGTTGTCTAAAAACCAAAGTTCTTCCATCCAGTCCCTTAATAAAAATGGAAACGGAATCTTTTTTGACGCGACAACAATGATTTCGCGTTGCATCGCATTTATTCGGAACATCAATAGACATGACCGGCTTTCGATCAGATAGCCGTGCAGTTGCGCCTGCGCAACCTCGCGATACAAAACGGGGGTCAGGCGGAGTCATGAAATAAGAATTAAGTGAATAATACTCAAACAATGCGCCGATGTATGTGGGTGGATCGTGGTTGAATAGTAGGATTTCGTCGGCGCAATCTGGCTGTTTTACAGATTTCAAAATGGGGTCACATTACTGTTTGAATATGTCCATCTGGTGTTATTGGGCTGTGTCGTGTCATTACCGATTTATTTATGAGGAATTGATGTAATGAAAATCAATCTGTTTAAAAGAGTAATACGTCATTTAACGCAATATATCACAAAGATTTTAAGTATTCATAAAACGATTGGCTTAATTATGTACAGTATATTTGAAACATCCGAGAATTAAGCTATATAAAAACTGATTTTTCAAATATTAATTATCTATAAATTCAATTCACCGTGATTTATTTTCATGTTATATACATTTTATCGAAATAATGTAACATCGAAGTTTTATGACTTGGAGACATCCGAGCAGCGAACGAATAGTTTAGCAGTAAACTGAAATAGTCATGATTATAAAATAATCAAAGATATATTATGAGGCATTATAAATCAAATCACAGTCACGTGAAAAACGTACAATCCCACACACAACTTTTTGTCACTTCCAACGAGATATCAAATACTTAGTGGCCCTAAATAAAGCACCGACTTCCAAATCCTTTTTTGATTAAAATCTACACTCGTTTAAGGACTGTGACGCATCTCTCCGGGCGGACCGGTCATCTTCATCTGTCATATGGGAATTATTAAAAAATAAAAGCAACTGCCGCGTTTATATCAAAATATAATCTAAGGTGGAATGTAGAACTAAATTGGTTCCGTATAAATCATATTTTAGTTTGTGAGAACCCGGTATTCATATTAAAAGATTACCTTAAGATTTATATACTGGAGAATTATGGTATTCACAGAAAAGTATATGTTACAAGATTCGCCTTTCTACCAAACGTTTATGTAACTCGAGAGAGATCTTTGCTTTTAATATTAAAACCTATTATTTCATACCAATACGCTAAACCATGGATCATATACAATACAGTCTATAACGTCCTACTGTAGAGCATAAGCATTCCCTTATTTAAATTCAATCGTCACATACCACGCAAGCAGAATGCGTAAATATTCGTACCAAAGAACTAGAAAAAATATTATATTCTCCATTATTGTTAAGTTAAAGTAATATCTCCTTCTAAATTGTCGTAGAAAAGTCTGTCATTAGAAACCCAATGGCAGACAATATATACTAGTAATCCTCATAAAATTAAATATTTAGAACGGGATCCCTAAAACTGGAAGAAAAACTCGAGCACCCGCTAAGATGATACCAACTTTATCCCTTTTCTGACACAACGATAGATCGGATCTCTTTAGGGCGAACATTTTTTTCCTAGAAAGATACGTGCGGCGTAAAAATTGAAAAGTGAACACTTTTTTGTGTCCCTAATAAAATATTTCTGTTATTAAGCACAATTTATTGTTAAATGTCCATTAAAAGCTTATTTTATGGTGTAGGTTTTGGAGCGGTTGTTTTAAACGATTTCGAGTGTAATGACTTGGATGAATATGTTAGGGAAAAATGACCTACCCTTTTAAAAACAATTTAGTTATATGATGGTTACGGCCCTTTTGAAGGCAGGAAAGAAAGAGGTGCTTTAATTTTTTTATGTTATTTTAAAACGTATTATATTTTTTGTATGCATATTACTAATATGAATACAAAAGTAAAATAGAAATTAGTAGTTACCTATTTATTTTTATTTACGTTTGAGACTTTAGATGATTATTACTTCCTACATAATATTTATTAGATAGATTTTTATAGCCAACGATACATGCTCTCCCTTTAACCTTTCGCAGTCCACTGCTCGACATAGGTCTCCCACATTTTGCGACAGATATCCAGATTCTCCAATTATCCCATCCAGCCTCCACCTTTCACTAGTCATCGGTCCATCGTGTCGCGGTCTACACTCCAGAACTCGTGTGCTCCAACGGCTATCGGTTCTGCGACATACGTGACCAGCCTACCGCCACTTCAACTTGCTGATCTGGCGGGCTACTCGTATATCCGTGACTTTAGTTTTCTTACGGATATAATCATTTTAGATCTTATCTCTGAGATAAACTCAAATAATAACGTAATTTAATACATGCTTAAACATTTATTTATTATAGTTATTATTAGATTCATATATTAAAAAATCAGCCATTAATGATTATTAAAATGATTTGCTCTAAAAACAAACCAAGTTACGCGTAAGTTAAGCGATGTGCTTCGAGCTTAGATGAAACTTCAAAGAATGTATTAGTACTGAGAGCGATCGTTAGATGGCGCATAACACGGTTTAAAATATTTTTTTTGTATTTCCTAGTTTCGTTAGTTTGCGTTGTTCTCAGATTTAATGTGATGTATTGAAATATCAATATCCCTACTTATAACCAATAATCATTCATGATTGATAAATAATGGTGACCTAAAAAGCTCAGGACGCTAAAATTGTGAAGCACATACATTTCCAGTAAATTCCACAACCTTATAGTATGCACAAGAAATGGTAGATAGGATACAATGGTACATAAATGTTGCTGTGATACAGAGTTTTTTTTTTATCCTATATAGGCAGACATTTGACCGCCATCTCACCTGATGGTAAGTGATGATGCAGCCGAAGATGGATCATGCCTGCCTAGAAACAGCCTATTCACTCTTGCCTTGAAGACGGCCAGGTTGTAATGATCGGGGAATACATAAGGAGGCAAAGAATTCCATTCCTTTGCGGTGCGCATTAGGAACGAGGCACCAAAGCGGTGAGNAATAAGTATTTGATACAATTGACAATCGAATAATCATGTCATTTTAATAAGCTTTCACGGCTAATGCTAACACGTTGTGCGTGCTTTTATAGTCTCATTGTTTATTTTAAAATAACTTTTTAATTTTCTAACGAACACTTCAATTATCTCAGTCATTCATCTCAGTCAGTCTTCATAAGCTTTTGGTAAGAAAAGTATCTTGATACTTTTGAAACATGTAAAAGTTATTTTTGATTTTCATTTAAGTTTGACCTCATCGCGTCCAAGGCACAACCATAAATCTCTATCAACTTATGTAAAAAATTTGTTTCGAGGCATCTTGTTGATTACAATGCCTGAAATTTTCGTTCTTTAATAAAGTTAGTAATATATTGTGAAATTTTGAAACTGACTTAAATTTTCATTTTTAGGTATAATTTAACCTACCTCAAAGTTTACGAGGTAAGATTAACCTATCGGCATTTAATATACTACTCATATGTGATTGAATTTTCTTTCTTATGATTTTATTATATATTTATTACGTACCGAATTTCTCTTAATATTCTAGACAAAATTTCATAACAGTTAATGACGTCACATTTCTTGGAATCAAGTATCAAGAAGGCTCAATCAGCGTCTAAGCATAACCGTCTTAGATACAGCACCCAATGGTTGGCAGCGAACAATCCAAGGGTAAGTGTGACTCAGCAGAAATTATACTATTGCTTTTTTTTAAACTACCATTAATTCAACGAATCTTGCTAATGGTACCTTGTTTTGTTTGGAATGATGACGATCACTAAATGTTTTATAAAAAATAGCTTCTCCTGATTTCTTCTTTTATTGATTCAACAATGGGACGCTTGATTTCTCAGCTGCTAACCTACGAATATTAAATTAGTAAGTGTCAGTTTGTTTACAGAAACGTCGGAGGAATAATAATAATAAATATTTTTTTGTTGACGTAAACAAAACTCCTCCGTAATCTAGTGGATACAGCGTTCAGCTGCCAGGTCTGCGACCAGGTCGTGAGTTTGAATCCCATGAGGAAACGTCACTTGGTACGGTTTTTCCTAGTTTGGTTAGAACATTGCAGGCTGGCAGTCTGAAACGAACAACGATTCCCAGCTTTAAAGGGCACGTTAAGCCATAAGTCCCGGCTACAATCTAAGGGTGGTAGTCGTAAACCCCCCCAATCGGCATTTGGGCCAAGTGGTGGTTATGGTCACACCCCCCATATTTATGCTGTGATGGACGGCCCCTGCAGTACGCCGTAATAGGCTAATGATGATTATGTTGTCTGTGTGATCTCATACATATAATTAATTTTGATTCAGTTAGTATGTTTGTTGAAGATAAGTGTAATAAGTTAGCTACTAAGCTGTCACATGATGATTGGTATGTGATTACTATCGCCAGCTGTTAACTTATAGCGTAAATTGGCCAAATCACGTTTTTGGTTCGATTTCACTTGTCTTTCCATTTGGCTGAAATTCGCTCAAATAAAGAACACTCAGAAACAGTAGTCCTGTTTCCATGTGGTGTAACCGAAGGGATTTCAGCTTCATTATACTCATTTTACATTTGTGTGTCTGGTTGTTTGTATGTTATTCGTTGTATAGTACCAACCAAACTCATATCAAATTGGGGCTGTGGCGATGTTTTTAGATCTTTATTTTACTTCTATCAGTACAACACCCACTCTTCAATAAAATTAAATACGATTACTTCTAAGTCTTTTTTGTAAAAATCAAGGCTTAATCTTGTATCTTGTATATTGCAGTTTAAATGATGGCTTTAAAAATGTACCTATTTAGTATTCCTAAGTTTCAGATGTATGACGCGAATTCGGTCATTGCGCTTTTTCAGGGTCTATAAATTTGAACCCATTTTTGAAGATCCATTTGCTCTATATCCAAAAAGTTTTCGCAATCTTCATTGTTTCTTGTTATACTTAAAGAATTGCTTAGAATTGTTTACAATAACGAAGATTGAATTGTCATCATCTTCATCGGCCTAAACCATCGCACTAAAAAGCACAGGCTGTCCCATGCAACCAAGAATATTAATATAGGGAGTTCAATTGTACATATAATCGTTCATGATGAAAATAATGGAGATGACATTGCGGGCGGAAGCTACTAATAAATTACTGAAATTTGAGAGGGAATGTTATACCTAATTGTTGTTTAGTTCGTCATATTTCATATGGTTAACATTATTAGTCCCATGAGTTAACTATATTAGTATGTATCCGTTCCTCTACTGCCGTTTACAATAATAGTGCCAAAATATAGTCACGTGTAAAGCATATTGTACTTATTAAATATTATATTAGGAGTAAGCAAATTGCAGTGCCAGTTGACAGGGGGCAAAAGCGTAAAACACCCTATAAGGATAGGCTCGTACCCCTTGGTGGGGCCGTTCAATGAGCTAATGATGATGAACGGAAAAAAGTGCTTATGATTACCCCCATACAGGTGGACTGTTGACGTGGTTAAGGTGATGGCTAGCAGAGCATTTATTCTGATGATGTTTAACATGAGGATATATTATAATCCTAGGTGTTGCTATTTTACTGAACTTGATATGTTGGGCTTTCGGTAAAAATATGGGAGAATTAGTTTTGTTTCCCAAAACACCATAAATTTCACATTTATGCTATTGCTTACCTACCACGCAGTTTTAATGCAGATTGTTGGGTGATATTTATTTACTCAATTATTTATTAACGTAATTATGATTGATATTCATAATGATTAGTAACATTTACAATTAAAATACTGTATACTCACAATGTGTTTTGTGTGTGAAGTGTGTGTGTGACATTTACTCGTAATTACGTAATATTATTTAGGTATGTATATTAAAATTACTGCCAAAGATTGCATAAATAATAGTTAAACATTAAGACATGCTGGCATTGTAGGTAACAAGATACGATATAACATTGATATATGATTTTATTTTAACTATAGGTACGGTAATTTCTGCCATTTCTACTATCCATTCACGGGATACTTGTACTTTTCCCGTAAGAACGAGGCCGTCAATGTACTTCACTATTGTGTTTTGTAGTACGTCTCTATGTGACATGTAGGTTACTCAAACGTCAATCTCTTAATAATACTGCCGGGCTCAGCACGTGTTTTCACAAAGAAACTAACTGTTCACGGTATTTCAAATAGGACCGGTTGCGTTGTGCTATTGACTTCCCATGTGATTATGTTTTTATGGTTTTAGTCTTGGTGGTCGATGTTGGGAGTACAGATAATGAATCTTACAGAGATGAGGGCTTGATTCGTTTTGATTATAATTGCATAACCCCTTATTGTCATTGTTTTGTTTCTCTTTTTAGACTTTTGAAGATCTGTTTACTGCTTGAGGAAAGCGAAGAATATTATCTAGTGCAAAACGTTATTTTCAAAAGTGATAGCTACTTAAGTAAAGCTCTATCTCCTCTGTTGTCATAGCCTTAAGCTCAAACAAGTGACTGTCTAATCATATGGAGTATTTACCAATAGAGAAGTTACTATAAATGGGTGCAACATTGTTATTCCCTGATAAAATTAGAAACACCCAACCGATATGGCCGTCTATTTATTCGTCCCACTTTAATCAGGAAAGGATTCGGCGTTATACAAACAAGCACTATCGGAGAATGCACAAACAGTTTTATGCCCGAAGAATCTATTCACCGAAGATAAAAGTCAGTCATGCTCACCGGACAGCAACGGTGTACTGGAATCCCGAGTTTCCCACTCATTTTTTGTTAGTTCGTGACAGTATTTTCGATGTGATTTATCCGGGCCCGGATTCCCATAACCCAATTTATTTTCCTTTATTGAGGCGTTTTATTGGTGTTTCACGAGAATAACAACGGACGGAAAGGTCGGTGTTTTCTTTCGATGCCGATTTATTGAAATGATTTAACTTTATTACGTAATCATAATTTGTATCTCTTTAATATTTGAATTATATAATCAAACATTGAATTGGTACATGTTATAATGGCACGTTCATAGCAAATAATTTGTCTACAGCTTGTTGTTAACGTTCTTCTTTTTCTATTTCTTATTTGATTTACTTATATATTATCTGCCTCAATGGTCTAGTGTTCTGCGTATTGAGAGGAGACAGTATAGTGAAAGTCTTTTTTGGTTTTGTTAGGACAATACAAACTAAATCACCTGTCTTTTTGAATATAAACATGATTCCGTAATTCGGAGGGCACGTTAAGCCGATAGTTCCCGACTATCTAATACTGGTATGTGTATAGTGTAGCCTTTACGTCCAGGTCGATAACTCAAAAAATCTATGTTATTTTGCTGTGTGAGAAGGCCTGTGCCCTGCTGTGGAAAGTTATAGGCCGATGATGAACATGTAATTACACTAATACAATAAGAGCGTCAGTGGCTGTTGCCTGCCAACCTGGAGGGTGCAAAGATTCAAATCCAATGAGTTTTCGAAAATATATGTGAAGAAGAAAAATCGTGAGAAAACATGCAGGCACGCCCACGAATAGAATTAAAGATTGTGCGTGTAGTCTGCCAATACGCACTGAGCCCGCGTGGACGACTAAGGCCTATACCCATTTTACAGGTAGGAAAGTGCCTCTCGGTGGGGATGTATGATGAGCTGAATTGATTAATTATTACAAACCGGTAACTATCGAGGTAATACTGTTAATTCTTGCTGTTAACTGAACAGGAAGTAGGCATTACTAATTAAACTACATTAATTACTGAATGTAACTAATGTAGTTTAATGTTCTAAATGTTGTGCTTTTGGAATCTCACCCCAACATTTAAAAGACCTTACATCACATTCTGTGGGTGATGCAGGCGATCAACTTATAAATTCGATCACAAAATTAATCAACTTTATGTATTCAGGTAATGTCAATTAATCAACTTTATGTATTCAGGTAATGTCAATCCAGAAATTGTTCCTATTCTTTTCGGCGCGAAACTCATTCACCTTACCAAAAAGGAAGGATGGGTGAGACCTATTGCTGTAGGATCTACATTACGACGTCTGGCTTCCAAAATTGCTGTTCGATATATTTTACCAAAACTAATTTCTGAATTTGAACCCGTACAGTTAGGATTTGGTATAAAAAGAAGCTGTGAGGCAGCCGTCCATGCCTTACGCTCTTTCCTGACTTACGGACAGCCTGATGTGTTGCTCAAAATTGATGTCAAAAAGCCTTCAATTCGGTAAAAAGGGGTACCCTCTTGACTGAAATAAAAAATCATATTTCGGAAATTTACAATTGTCTCCTTCTCAGTTACGCTGACCAAACAAAATTATTATATCGTTCCAATGTATTTTTCGGAAGTAGGTTATCAACAGGGTGATCCTCTTGGGCCCGCAATTTTTAGTTTGGTTATAATTCCGATAATCAAAAATTTAAATTCAAAATTCAACGTTTGGTATTTGGATGACGGAATCCTGGGAGGTGATATAGATACAGTGTTTTCGGACCTTTTATTAATCAAAAATAAATTTGAGGCCATTGGTTTCTCTCAGCTCAATTTCAGCAAATGCGAACTGTTCATAAATAACTTGAACTTAAATTTAAATGATGTTCAACAAAAATTTAACATTTTGGCTCCAAATACTAAAATAGTAAACAGAAATTCGCTTTACCTATTAGGTTCTCCAATTTTTGATGAATCTATTTCTGAATACTTTAACAATTCAATTTCTAAATTTCAAAATTCTGCTGACCGTCTCCTTGAAATAAGTCCACATTATGCACTTTGCATCTTAAAATTCTGTCTTTTTGTTCCGAAATTTATCTATGTGCTACGTTGCTGCTCCTTTTGGAAACACCCAGTTCTTTCGACACAAATAGACGATCTAATCAAAATGAGCTTAGAATCGATTCTTAATATGCAGCTAAACGAGCAATCTTGGACCCAAGCATCCCTACCCATCCGTTTTGGTGGTTTAGGGATTCGCAAAATTTCCAGTATCGCTTTACCAGCTTTTCTTTCTTCTGTCCACAGTTCAGCTAGTCTCATAAGTAAAATTTAAAGGGCATCGCCTTCAAACTTTGAGATTGTTGGCATGGATGAAGCTAGAAACGCTTTCGTAATTGCATGCCAGGCCAAAATTCCAGATTCACCAAACTCACAGCGGAGCTGGGACAGTATTATCTGCAAATTAAGTTATGAAAATCTTTTAAGCTGTAGTACGGGTTCGGCGCGTCGGTGGCTCAGTGGTTTGGACTGTCGCCTTCCTACCGGGAGGGCTGAGGTTCAAATCCCGACACGTACCAATGTATTTTCGAAAAATATATGTACGTTATCCGACGCTCTTACGGTGAAGGAAAACATCGTGAGGAAACCTTCATGCACGCCTGCGAAGAGATTCGAAGGTTGTGTGTGAAGTCGTCCAATCCGCACTGCCCGCGTGGACGACTAAGGCCTAATCACCCTATACGGGTAGGCTCGTGCCCCTCGGTGGGGACGTTTAATGAGCTGATGATGATGATGATGACGGGTTCGGCGCGTGCCAGGCTTTTGGCCTTGGGTGCTCATGAAGTCGGCTACTGGCTTCACGCGCACCCTTCGTCAAAAACAGGAACTTTTCTGAGCCTGAGACGCTGCGAATCGCAACCTGTCTACAGCTGGGGGTTCCGGTCTGCGCTCCACATATATGTCCCTGCGGCAGTGATGTCGACCAGCTGGGAGATCACGGTCTGTCTTGCCAAAAAAGTGCAGGTCACTTCTCGAGACATGCCGCACTTAACGATGTCATACGTCGGTCTCTTGCCACCGTCAACGTGCCAAGTCTACTTGAGCCGACTGGTATTGCAAGAGACGATGGCTAGAGGCCGGATGGCATGAGTTTGATTCCATGGAGGATGGGCCGGGTGCTAGTATGGGATGCAACTTGTGCAGACACGCTGGCCCCTTCCCATCTACATGGAACAAACAACAGAGCTGGTGCGGCTTGTGAAGCGGCTGAAAAAGCCAAAGCATGCAAATACAGGGGTCTGGGCTCCGAATATGATTTTGTTCCGTTCGGTGTCGAGACCCTTGGTCCGTGGGGTCCTAGTGCTTTGAGGCTTTTCAAAGAAATTTCCAAAAGGTTAGTCGACGTCACAGGTGACCGAAGATCTGGCAGCTACCTTGGACAAAGAATCAGTCTGGCAATCCAAAGGGGTAACGCTGCCAGTATTTTCGGAACCTTGCCGAAAGGGACTTCTTTTAATTTATTTTTTAGTTTTAATTACTTATTTTTAAGTGTTCAGGGTGTAATATATTTTAGTTAAAGTGTTATTTATATACTCAATTAGTTACTTCTTTTATAAAATATAATCACCTAAGAACGTTTACTAAATCATTAAAAAATATTACATTTTTATAAAAAGATTCATAAATGCAAGAACGTCATTTAGCACAGTAATGTTACAATATAATTGACAACAAAGAATACTGTTCGAGGATTCTGCGAACCAGATAACGCAATACAAAACTGAAGCACTGTTAAAAAAATTCTTACAATTTCCAGAAACATTACTGAATTGTTATTCATTTACAACAAAGTTTAATTGTTCCATTAGTAATAACTAAGTTTATAATTTATAATAAACGTGTTTATCCCAAACCAAACATTATCCCACGAGGTAATTAACTGGTTCAAACAGCAAAGTGTTACCCCAATCATCTTCCAAACATCTCCTTATTTGTTTGAACAATTTGTACTTCCATTTCAGTGTTCCCATGCTCCTATTACCCATCCGTAACAACGAAGCGATGCATTGGAATTGGCCAGAAAATCACGATAAATATCTCGCCGTTGTCACGATCCAATTCCGACCGAAACGCCCCCGTCGAGGCTTGAGTGAGAGGACGTGACCTCTGAACCTACTTGTACTTAAAGTGTGAA
Organism: Leucinodes orbonalis; assembly: GCA_019425675.1. Classification (NCBI taxonomy): domain Eukaryota; kingdom Metazoa; phylum Arthropoda; class Insecta; order Lepidoptera; family Crambidae; genus Leucinodes; species Leucinodes orbonalis. The sequence continues at coordinate 11,746 of PQWD01008741.1, forward strand.
AAGTCATGTTGGCCAGCGGGTGGCGCGGGACCATGCGCCGAACGAAATTCGTTAATGTTCAAAACAGAAAAATCTTCACGGTCGGATATCTGACGTCGATAAACGCCATCGTGGACATACAAATCTATCTGATTTGATTTGACCCTGAGAACTTGGATTAGTCACTGCTTTTGTTGGGTTGTGCTTGTGCAGCCACAAAAATGGTGCTCGAATATTGTTCGATTTGATTTTAGTAAGTTTATATGTCCGAATTGATACATTGCTAGAATAGTTCGTTTATACATTTGTAGATAGTGAAATTAAATTCACTTGGAGTTCTTTTAATCATGCTTACTCGTATTCGTAATATTTGTAATTTATTTGCCTCTATCGTGTTTCGATACTGGGCACTTCAAATCCATGATTGAAATACCGGGATCGAAACTTGAACATGACATTACTTTGACATCAGCTAATCGATAAATCAATGTTAAGACACACTTATACTAGCATTGATTTAGTATTCATAGGCCATCAGTTCTTCAAACTCCAGCCCAGCTTAGCAATTTAAGCTTTAGCTTGATTATGGATTAATTACACCCGTGACTTCAACACACGAATCTCCTCATTACTGAAAGAATCCTCGTCAGTGCGTCATATTATTTATTATGGTATAGTATGAATCGAACGCTTACTTTATGGCAAGAATATCGTCTGCCAATGACAGATGCAGAATTGAATAAAACAAATGACAGTCGATATTTACCTTATAATCAACCGACAACACTATCCGGATGACACTTGTTAGAAGTTCAGTAAATTCCCAGACTAAAGTACAAGACTAGACAATATCATGCACAGCGGTGGTCACCTAAATGACTTAATAATAAACCTACTTCATAGTTACTCAGTATTAATTGCTGCACTGTAGTAATTCTATTAAATTTTTACGACCAACATTGACAAAGCCAAAAGCTCAAGCTTTGTAATAAGAAAATTACGTATAAACCCGACTTACGTTTTTATATCTGGTCAATTTCTTATCTACGCTAGGGAACGTTTGGCATGATCGGGTGAGCTAATGGTGCGTCTAACCGTGAAATCCAGAGATAGGACCGATATCCTCTGATATTGATAGCAGGTATCTTTAAACCAGAAATGTTTCGGACATTTGGAGATAAAGCTTGTAAGGATAAAATGGATCTCTATGATATATCCGTTTTACGTGTAAGCTATTCTGCGGACTAGATTCAATGTGGTGGTATGTATCGTTTGCAGAATTGCAATATACTTCCTATATAGTCTTTAATTATAGATATTAGTGATAAGCAAAATAGAACTTTTTCATGCTTTATTGGGGTTTCCAATACAAGGTGGTGAATTCATTGTATACATACCTACTTTAAATCTGAAAAAAAAAATTGTTATATATTATGTATAACCTATAAGTAAACAAGACACTTTTCTATAAAATAAAAAATATATAGTTTTGACAACACATGTAGTCTAATCTTATGCAAAGTCATCTACTACACATTAGAATCCGGATTCGATGCAAATGTAATACAAACATTGGTGGCCATGAACAATAATTTTCATTGATACTCAGCAAAAGATACCAGCGAGCGTGGATTAATGGTGTGAACTGTTGTCTTGCGATTGGGAGGGCGCAGATTCGAATCCCGCCACGTACCTATGTGTTTTCGAATTTTAGAAATCAAATGATCGCTATCCGACGCTCTTACGGTGCAAGAAAATATCGTGAGGAAACCAGCGTACGCCTGCGAAGAGATTCAAAAGTTGTGCGGGAAATCGGCCAATCATCACTGGGGCCGCGTGGAAGGCTTTATTATGGGTAGGCTCTTGCCCTTTCGGTGGGGACGTTAAATGAGCTGACGATGATGATGATGACCTCACCATAATGTTCCAAGACAGTCTACTGCTTGACTTAGGGCATTTCCTTTCCCCTCCTTACGATACTCTACAGTAGTGCATTCGGAATTCAATCGAAACTCACCGACCACAAAGTAAACATAGTTCCGGCCAACCCCCAACTCACACTGAGGCCCCGTAAGTGGACCAGTTTGGCTGAAAACGGTCAAAACGTAAAGTGAGACCTAAGTCAGAGTTGGACTTTGTAGTTTAAAAATCATGTGATTAAAATAATTTCCTCATCATAAGCCTGTTACAGGCTACTAGTGGCATTACAGGGAAAGCCCTGTGACATAACTATGTTGGGAATGAAATTAAAACAGCATTTTTATTAAATTGTAAGAATGATTTAAGTTAGTTACAAATTTACATAACGAAACTTAAACTCAACGTACATGAGGCAATTTGATTGTTTTAAGCATACTATAAGAAACTTAACAAAGCTGTTAGCGATTGCTCAATAAAATCAAATGTTAAATAGATAAATTCCTTCATGTTAAGCTCACCAATAAAATTGTGGTCAACAATTACTTACCGAAGTCGAATTTTGGTTTCAACATCGGATGCCTATTAAACGCTTTCACTCAATTAATCTCGCTGTGGTCGACCAGTTGGGGCATGTCGTGTCTATATTGATATACTCAGCTGTTTCTTATATGCCTCATTTGAGGCCCATGTGCTTGTCCCTGCTAGTGTGGATTTCGCCTTAGTATATAACGTACTGAATTGTCAAGTGTAAAGTAATAATAACTTCGTAAATTAAAGTAGAGTATTTATATTAATTTTATAACAGGTCTTATTTTAAACCATTCCGAAAAACCAATAGATAGCTTGGATGAGGATTCATCGTACCAAATAATAGGATTTGTAAAAACATTAAACAAATACATACCTACGAAACTACCTGAGAAACCTTGTCATTTTTAACTAATAGTTTTGATTTTGATAAAAAAGATGAAATGATTATATGTATTTTATACAAATTTTTTCAAGTTCATTGTGATATTTTGTATAATATTAAATTATTAAACTACGTGATTTAATAAATAACATTCAAGAACTGATCTAAATAAAATAACAGATTGTCATATTAAATACCACTAGATGGGACTTAAGCTAATTAAATACAAACAGTGTCAGTTGCATGAATGTGACAGTAGAATGGACTAGTACAAAAAATTAAAGCAGTCGGTCAGTGGTCCTTAAAGCATGTCGCACCATATGTTGCCAGTGTCAAGGCTCGCACTTTGGAAACTTATTACAAAATAATCAATAAATACCCTTCGGACCGTGTCCGACAGAAGGTCACAAATACACATCTAACTAGCCTCGAATATAGAATGCATTGTAAATCTCTTTTATGGCTACCATAGTGTTACCATGACGTTTGAAATATGGCTTGGGTGCGTTTTCTACCTGAGGTAGGGCATCATTACTTGCGATGATTGTCGGCAACCAAAATTATATTTGGCCTTTTTTTTAGGATGCGAGGATTCTCATTTCTCAATAAACGTTGATCTGGAAACAACAGAGCTAACTGTTACGGAACGATATTCAGTTTCTACACAATGAACCTCAGTTTTTTTATCTTTGGCGGCAAACAAAAGCTTTAGTAAACATCTGCTCTTTAAACCACAGAGTCTGCGGGTATTAATGACTTTTAGGACTACTGCTATATTCGTATAAGATTAAAAAAATCATTGTGTAAAAATATAAAGAAATGAAGTTATATTTGAAAATGTTTGCTACTTTTAATGTTTCTGTAAAGTTGCTTAATATTTCATTTTTTTTTCTAAATGGGAACCTGACATAGGAATATTTAATATGAACAAAAATATAAATTCAGAATAATATTTATTTTAAATGTTTAACAGTCGACAATTAATTAATAAATAAACATACATACAGTACATCTTAGCTAATGTTGTAATTATATTTACAATTATGTTGTAACATCACACAATGTAACCAATATCTACAAACATTCAACATTATTCAATTCCTAACTAATGACTAGTAAAACTATACAGATATACCTATTTAGCTAATACGCTAATAGTCCATTTCGTAATATCTACAAAATATTTGGTAACAATGAGATAATATACTATACGAAATACTTATATAAGTTTACATTCTTGATACTGGCAATAACTCTTAATAACTTTTAGATAGTGTGCAGCTTAATGGACAGCAATAATCGTAATTCTGGTTGTTTTTATAATAAATTATGCTATACATGCTTTACATAATGATTTATAAGGCTTCATCCTACACGATACGTTAAGTACAATTATATACAATAGATACAGTCTTTATAATATACATGACACATTCATTTTATCTATAGGGAACATGTTAGTCATTAAAAATTTTGGCCAAAATTATCTTTAACTAACAACTTTCTTAAATTATCACTTTTATAAGCATGGCGAACATAAAAAGCAGCCTACACATGTGTCTGGAATGTCAAATCCATTAAAAATATCTTTAACGAGATAAAAATACATTTGACCCACCTTATCATCTATGTACGCCTGAATGGGTTTGTGCAAGCATTCATGTACAGATGAACGAGGTTGCAAGTAACCTTGTTCATCTAACATAGACGGGGACTGTTGTCGGGGGCTTACGTAAGGTATTTGGAGGCCTAGGGCGGCCACCATAAGGCTGTTCGTAATTTTGAGTGTCAATTGAAATATACTGTGGTGCAAGTTCTCACAATCTTGATTTGACTCGTCAGTGTGGTATTTGTTAGCATTCTGACGTGTCATCTTCAATATTTAATTGCCACATATTTGTTGGTGTTTGTGGTGGAATAGCATCATATTATACCAATGCTCGGGCGCAGTACGAGGCTGTATATCTAGAAGGATGCCGGCGTGCGTTTGGGCATACACCGTGGCTGTAGTTTTGTATCTTTATTCCATTGCAAATTAGAAATGTCAGGCATTCCAACCTTATTTTTTCCCAGAATTTCTTTTCGCCCCATAAAAGAACGTTGCAAGTTTTAAGATAATTTGGAAATCTAAATCTAAATTAAGTGCGCTTATATCAGTGGTCAATATAAAAATAACCCTGTGCCTTCTGATGGAAGGATGAATAGATGTTATTACATGTTTAATAGCAGTTTAAATGAAATTTTGGACCACTCGTTTTGTAAAAAGTTAAAAGATACAAATAATAGAATTCTTTTAGAAGACTCTGCAGCATTAGTAATTTGATCGGCTAAATAATTATCAGGTGCATGTTGCATGTCCTGTAATGAAAACACATTGTGAACCTGAGTGTTCCATTTCAGGGGCTACAACTTTAGACACAAAGTCATCATCTAAAATACACAGCATATCCATCATACAACCTATCCCTACAACTCACTCTCTTGAATAGAAGCACTTTTAAACAATCTTACACCGTTTTGAGTGTGCCCATAAGCGGACGTTTTGTCTAAATGAAAACGCTAAGGCACCAAACAACAAAATTAAAATTACACTTATTAAAACAACAGCTAAAAGTGGAACAAAGTTCAATTTTATGGTGCTTACTTCATCGTATTGAAATGGCTGGTTTTCTGTAGGTATAGTATTGTCTGGTACACTGGCATCGTGACACTTATCAACAACATCAAACACAGTTAAATTAGAAGATTGTCCGTTGTCATCCAAACAGTACATTTCCGAAGGATTTCATAGTTTTTCTTGAACCAGTTTTGCAATAATAAGACATTATCACAGTTACAAGAGAACAGGTTTCCGCGAACGTTGACATTTTCTAAATGCATCAGATGCGCCAACTTCTTATCAAGGTCGGGTACTTTATTACCTTGTAAATGCGCAACTCTCAAAGCTGATAGGTTCTCAAAAGTCTTGTTAGCAACACTTGTCAAAAGGTTATCATTTATGTATAACTCCCTTAAGTGCTTGAGTTGTGAGAACTCGCCTCCTGATAGCTCGCTCAAATGATTATTTTCTAGGTGGAGAACATTTAAGGAGTGGAGTCCGTTTAATGTGTCGTTGTCAATTGTAACAATATTGCTGTTATTAAGGTAGAGCTTGTGTAGTTTCTTTTTTCCAATGAATAAATGGCTACTCAATGAACCAAAGTCATTGCCATCAAGGTATAATTCGGTTGCATCCATTGGGATTTTCTCTGGTATTTCTGTATATCCAACCTTAGAACAATCAATTACATTAGAGTTCCAATTACTATCATGGAAACACGAACAACCTTCGGGACATGTCATTTTGCAGTCGCATGCTTCGAAATCACAAAAAAAACTTGATGAGCAGTGAGTTTCATATGAACAAAGGAATTGTGTTTCGGGTACATCCATCAAATTCGCTTTTCCACCATATTTGTTACTAACAACTTCACACATAACTGTTTCCAAATCCATGAACCGCGGGTATTGCCTCATATGGTTCCAAAGATTTATCTTTTGCAACCAAATCATGTGACAGTTGCACAGAAATGGATTATTCCCAATGAAAAATTTTGGCAACAATCTATGTTTCGGTACATGAGGCAAAGTAAACGCAGACAGTTCTATGGTCCGCAATTTATTATCCGACATGACAACTTTTTCTAAGTTTCTTTTTTGTATAAAGGTACCTGGGTGAATCGTGTGAATTTTGTTGTTATTTAAGAAAAGGATCTCTATTGAATCAGGTATCGACCTTTCATCGACATCTTCTAAAGCATTAAAGCTTACATCAAGCATACGAATATTTTGTTGCGTATTTGTTCGTTTGTAGTTTGGTAATATTATTGTTGTGTATATCCAACCATTCAAGACTTCCCGGCATATAACTATAGTCAAAGTAAATAAGTTTGTTATCAGATATATTAAGCCAGCCAAGGGTATTTAATTTATTAAATACTCCCCGAATATCAGTCAACTTGTTTCCATCCAAACGGATAGCTTTTAATGTTGGGTTACTCATAAAAGCATCCTGTTCTATTGTTTCTATTTTGTTCGAAGCTAAGTTAAGAACTTGAAGCGATGGTAAGGTACTAAAAGTATCTTTTGGTATGCTTATAATCTGGTTGTCAACAAGCCGTAAGCCGTATAGTTCTTCCAGACCTTCAAAAGATGTGTTTAATATCTTCACAATATTATTTTTACCAATATCAAGCGATTTCAAAAATCTCAATTTCTTAATGCCAGCAGGAACAATGTTCAGGTTATTGCCATTTAAACCCAAGTCTTGTAAATAAGTAATATTTTCAAAACACCTTTCATGGATTGTTGTTATTTGGTTGTTGTCCAGATATAGTTGACTAAGAACAAATAAATTGGAAAATATGTGCTCATTTAGAGTTTTTATTTTTGTCAGATATAGATAGTAGATGTAGATTCTTAAGTTCAGCAAAAGCACCATTGCTTATTATTTCAATAGCGTTGTTATCTAAATTTAAAACTTGTAAAGCGTTTAAATCTTGAAATGACTTGGGATCAAGACGAGCAATGCATTATGAGATAAGTTAAGAATCACTAAACGAACAAGTCCAGCGAACGTATCTCTATTTACCCAGTCATTTGTAAGGCTGTTCCTTGATAAATCCAATTTCTCAAGTTGATCAAGGCCTTCTAGTAAGCCTGGTGCTAGCACAGACAAGGAATTGTTCGCTAATGAGATCTCCTTGATAACTCTCGACGATTGAAATAGTTCCGGAGGGACAGCTACTAACTTATTTCCCGACAAGTTCAAGATTTTTAATGAATTCAAGCCGACAAAGGCTCTGTCGCCTATTTCATTAATTAGGTTGTTTTGAATATTCAACACCTCTAAAGATCTGAGACTTGAAAGTCCGTTATCCGGTAGTCTTAAAATATTGTTGTGAGATATGTCAAGCATTTTAAGGCCAGTATTACAAGACTTGCCTGGCGCCATAGGACCTTTGCCCCAATCGGAAAACCCAATTTCAGATATATCTTGAATTCTGTTGTTAGTAAGATTCAAAGATTCCAAACTAAAGAGCGGACAGAATACCTCCGATGGTAGCATATAAATGTTATTGTCTCCCAAATCCAATGTTCTAAGTTCCATCAGACCACGGAAACTTTCAGCGTGAAACTCCATTGTCATAGCAGGCCAATCAGTGTTGTACGAGCGCAGTGTCAAACTAGTTAAATCACGAAGTGGAGATAGGACAGTTGCCGGCACATAACGTATTTTGCAATACTCAATGCGCAGGTCCTCAAGTTTCCGCAGCTGTCCTAAGAAACTGCCGGTATTCATATGCAATGAACTTTCAAAGAAAAGTAAATCGGTGCATGTCAATTTCAACTTGTTGATATTGTACGCCTGCGCAGTGGTAATGTTTTTAAACAAGAAGTCAGCAGATCCAATGGTTTTAATGTTGCACGTGAGAAAGTTTGATTCACTCAACTTTGCGTCCGAATAGTCCCACTGACAGCCGGCGGGGGCGCGGGCGGCGCGGAACGTGCGCGCGCACCGACCACCATAAGTAAGCACATCCAAACTTTTAACGAAACCATTTCGTAAAAGTTTCTCGTCATTTTTGCACAATTACACAGTTCATTTGCACTAATACTATCACTGAGTGTCTTTATTCAAAGTTATTAAACACGTAACAGTCTTTCGGTAAAAGTTTATGTTGTTTCACAGTTCGTTTCAAAGCGAATGTAAACATAAAGTGCGGACTCGCGGTAAAACTTTTGACGCAGCCATGCTCCCCTGCGGTCGGGCGGTAACTGACCTACGTAAGTTTGAACGAACGAAAGCCGAATGGGTGTTGGGAGGGGATCGCGCGGGGGGAGCAGTCTCACAATGACGGCTGGGTCCCCGCGCTGCATCTCACATCAACAGATGGCACCCGTGTTTTTTGAATATTCAAAAATATTGGTTTTATGGCACGTAGAAGACCTGCGTGATGCGTTGATTGCACCTTCTCGAGTTACATCTCAAAGGAGGTCGATTTGCTATCTGAAACAAAAACTTTGTAAAGATTAATGACATTGACAAAAATGTGCTCTTACACTGTATCAAACAAATTCTTTCATTTTAAATGTATTGGTAATAGTATCAGTAACAAGATTTACTCATACAATTGTCTTTTCTCTGATCTGAAGGATTTTTAGGCGGGAGGGTAACGGAAATCAAGTAAAAGAGCCAATATTAAATATTCAATGAAAGATTGACGGAAGGGGCGGACACGTTATTCAATGCAAAGTCTTTATGATTGACAGTTTAGAAAAATAAAAGAATAAGTACTGACAATACTTATTATAAACCGTTTAAACCTCTCTTATATGATTAAGTGATTTAAAGAAACAGATGTTCAGTTATTGTATTATAATTTTAAGATACGTATTATGCAACTACCTGTCATAAAATGAATAACTGTTTAAAGGAAATATAGGTATTGTTATAAATATTTGAAAGTCTAATGTATTTACGTAATGTCTTTAAGCTTCCGGTTAGTATCAATTTCTCGTATATTTTTATGAAATTACTGCATTATATTAACCTAAGTTGTCAAATACCCTATGCTTGTATTAAAATGTTTTGTTACAATTGTATCGAAATGTAATAGTCTCTATAAGTATATAACATTAATTCAACTAGAAGTGGTGCAGTGGCGCCATCATTATAAATACTTTTATTGATTATTTAGTAACTGTACTGTGAAAATAATACTGATTGTAAGCATGCAGTTCTTGGATTTTGCTTGTAAAGTGTAAAAGAATAAACATCTCTTGTCAAAGTCAAAATTCATTGAATCAGATTAGGCTTACAAAAAGCACTTATGAACGTCAAAAAGAATACAAAAAATACATTTAAATATTGATACTTGGAAAAAAGCGCTTCGGCCTTTTAGCCTGTCGAGAAACCCGAGAAAGCACCCAAGAAAACTCAAAAGTATCGAAACAATTAACAAGTGTCGAAACTGTTTTTCTGTTCTTATACACACTAATAATAGTATAAATACTGTATTCAACCAGGATTACCGTCTAAATAATGAAAATAAAACCTGTCTTCCTCAAAAAAGAACGCATTATTATTTGTCTGTAAAGAGTTTAACATCTCTGATTTCAAAAGTGTTCAATCAGATGATGTGGTGTTCCTTACCACTAGTTGAGCTGTAGATATGCTGGTTATAAAACTATTTTACTTGTTTTAAACCTATTTTTTTAGAAAGCGTGTTCTTAATTTAAGATAATATTCGAATTTTATTAGTAAAATAGCTAACTCTATTAATTCCATTTTGATATGTTTAATATGTCTGTCTTCAAGTTTCAAACTAATACGTGTTGATGAATATATACTTATTTAATTTCATATGAGTTATTAACTTAATATTTTACTATACGACATTTCAATCTTAACGAAACGCGGTGGAAGTTAGATCAGTTAATTAATTCTACAGTCGTATGAATTTGTCTTTAAAAATATGTAATATCTGTTAATATTTTTCTTTTAACTCCTTTAGAGATCAAAACTCGGTTTCCACCATGTAAAAGAGAATTAATGGAAATTCTTGGACGTTGACGCTTCATACTCATTAAAGAAGTCCATTACTTGCGATACTTTTATTATATAAAAATAAATAAATTTTAAAACGTACCTACTTAAGAGGAAAATAAGTAACAGATCGTTTTCTTTCTATTGTAATAAAAAGTACTAGCCGTGAAATACTTCCAATAACATTGTATTTTTTTAACCGTCCGACAAAGCAACGGTTTTCTTTACATCTGTCAACAAAACTTTAGCTAACACGTATCGAGTTCATGAGAGACAGACTTAAAAATTAAAAACTTTGAAAAATAAAACCTTAAAGAGCAAAGTAACATAACTTTATACAGAAGAGTAACTTAGGGAAAAAGCTTCACTGTTAATGCCTTTAATGATTTAAAGTGTATTTCACACAGTAAATGTTTTATTTTTATATGGAAATTTGGTAATTTAAACTTACTATTTGTATTGTATATATTTATTGTATTTGTTGATTTCTTGTTCTGAACCATCTAATAATACTGTGCTTGCTTCAAATTCTCATTTTCATTTCATGCATCCCTTCACACCATAAACATAATAATGCTGAATACTTTTTAAATTATTGAGGTGTGTAGATGTTCCTGAAATATCATTAGACGCTATTAATGTTATTCAATCAAATCTAAAAGCTAAATTGTTACATTAAGCCATAAATGGTTTATTTAAATTATTTATTGAATGACAATTTTCATGGCATATAAGACTGAATTAGTTAGGTAGTTAAAATAAATATTATCTCATGTAAATTGCATTGCACAGAACAATTCCTTTGGCATCTTGCGAAATTTCAATTGCGTTTTCTTAATATTTATTAATGCGGTAGTCTTCTTTCTCAAAAATCCTCGTTCACTAAGTACTTAGTTTCCCTTCTGTGCTGCTACTTCGGGAAACTAGTAAGAAGCAAAAACACGTCCATTGAAGATGGTGTCTTCGTGCGTCACCAACGTCTATCGAGCCATCGGATGCACAGACACGTGCGTGACGAATTGTGTCTACCGTGGGACACGTCAATATACTTTGTCAAACCAAATGCTTGTAGGCTGAGAAGTACAGCACCTACATTACAGAGTACGTCAGTGGTTCAAATATTATGATCTAATCTTGGGACAATACATTTTAATACGTACATCCTGGTTTAGGTCACGCTTTTATGAGTAAATTCTTAGTTTGACAGTAAACGTTCCTGTTGATACATCATATTATATCCAATACCGAATAAGTGGTACACTGTAGTCGCTAAGTTTGGACGAAAAGATTACGAAATTAATTTGACCAGAAATACAGTAATTTACTGTTTGTCTAATCTTTACCTTTCAACCCGGAATATAGCTTACCAATAATATTAATATAATATCGAAAAAGTCGGTGAGATTAAGATATGAGTTATTATATCCGTATAAATCTTCTTCTATTGAATGTGATAATACTATGTATTCTGACTGTATATAATAAGTAAAAACTAACTTTGTAATAACTAAAACATGACACAACATACATTTTTATTTATATGATTTATAGTGTCCATGATAAATTTAAATTACTATTTTAAAAATGTACATCATTTAAGTTACATTATACATAGTTCCAACGGTAACAACAATGTCCTAAAACAGATTTTTTGAACCAAGGTCGCTTATCACGGTCCAGCGTATTGATATTCCGGAGTCAATATTGAGAGTCAATATCCCACGTGCCTATGTCACGACCCAATATTTACCAGACAACATCAAACACAATATTACCACTTATCTCAGTAACAACTGACTCCGAAAACATCTAGCGATACTTCCCTTAGAAGCGTTATATAACTTCAACACTATTGAGTCTGTTGACTGATTCGATATCAGTGAACTATAGTCAATATAACTTTTATGTGAATGAATGGCTGCGGTTATCTCTGAATATTTATGGCCTTTGAAATATATAAGAGATTTACTTTGAATGGGCACTTCAGATTGGACTATAAGTGTTTTTAGAGAGTTCAAATAAATTAAATACATTTAATAAGCTAACAAAGATAAAACAGATCTTTAATTTCAGTATTTTAAAAAAAAAAACGAAAAATAAATTAAAGTATGCAATACTTGGTCAACTGTCCTTACAAAAAATAAATAAATTCCAGTAAACTTCGCACTAAACGGAAGCAACAAGTAATAGAAACGTCTCTGCGTGAAGCTCCAAAATTAAACAATAGCAGATTGAAGCCAGACAAACCAAAACTCCTGCGCGGCTTTATTGAAAACGATTCTGTTAGGCGCAATAACCAAAAACCTTTTACGTCCTATTCAAACCCGTATTGGTGCAGTCTCGAATTCAAAAAAGGGGCAGGGAAAAACAAAGGGCTCGTCCGTGGAGAGAAATTAACAGTATACGGTCAGTTTCTCGAACCCGCAGAAAAAACCTTTTGAAAGTTACGGTGCACAATAAAACCAACATTCGAGTCCGTCGCTTTTAGACAAAAGAACTCTACCGCAATTAAGTTATTGCCACCATAAAGATGTGTTGAGACAATTGTTTTTAGTTTAGCTACGACGTTGCGTTTATTGCTGTCACACCGCAAATAATCGTATTATGCGCTTAAAATATTCCCTTCTATAATCTTTGGTAAAATTTAAAACTTGTTTGTATATTCTTTTGCAGTGCAACAAATAATAAAAATATGTTTTCGACCTATATTTTGTAATAAACAAGTAGTTAAATTAGATACACCAATTTTTTTGTTTATAAAAAACAAACATAGCTATTACGAAATTTTGTAAGGTGGAAGTCCGTTTGTTTGAGGCGTGAACCAATCTAATTTATACTGATCGTTTCTGTCTTATCATCGGAACCCATGTTTGTCCATAATGTCTTAAAAGCGTGATTGTGATTTGTAAAGTAAGACATCGCATCTGTTAGAATGGTCAATGCTGAACGAATAAAGACGTTTTAAAAGATAATCTGGACAAAATATTGCCTGTGTTTCGATAAAGGTGGTCTTAGTAAACAGGTACACCCAGGGCACGTCTCGAGTCAAATAACCTGCAAGAAAGGGCCCGAAACAGAAAGCGCTTTGTGCTAAAAACGTCGACCCCTTATCTTCCTTAGATGGGTCGGGACCATAGCACAAGAAGATAGTGATATGCCAATAACATAATTGGCTGACTAGTCTTCCATGTATTTTTTGTATTCAGTTAAATGGCCGGATAAACCACAATTTTCAATTTGATTTTGATGTTTTTTTAAACTTTCATTAATTTCATTTCAGATGGCAGCTCCGAATAAAAACAAATATTTCAGAATATAATAGGTTATTTTTTTGAATACATATGTTAGTATTAAAAGCTTTTCTTTAATCAATTTAAAAACATTCTTGATTATTTTAAACCTACAATGTTGTATTTATGTATTTTAAAACTTATGTTTCATTGAAGATGGCAGTTAAGATAAAATATATCGGAAACACTTTCAAATGGCAATTCTTAGTTAAAAATCATTTATTAAATAATGTACTGCTCGTAAACTCTATTAATTTGTAAACATCCCCATATTTTTGCAATAAGCGAAATGTGGTGTTTTTTTTTTTGCATTAATATCTCTGTATCAATATAACAAAAAGGTGAATTTACATATTATGCCCTGTCTTTCGGATTATTCTCTACTGCAGGCTGCTTCCAAGGCTTAGCACGAAGTCATCATTCATACGAGGAGATATCATGTCGCTCGTCGTGGCCACGGCGCTGCCTTGTTAACAATAAAAACGTTATCCGGCGCTTACACAAAATGTATCTCGGGAAAATGTCCAGCCTCACCAGTTATTTAAGTTGCTTTACATTCTTAAATGGTTCGCGTCATTTGAATTTAGAAAATTATGGGGTATGTACAGGGGATTTTAAGAATCCGAAGAAATAATATAGTTCCTTATTCCAGCAACAGATTCAGGTAATTGAAGGCTTTCTCGTTTATTTAGCACTACTTCTACATATATTAAGTAGAAGGATATTAAAGGTCAATTAAGGGAATTGCATAATGCATGAAGTTTAATCTGCTAGCCGATAGAAGGGCGCCTGTCCCAAACATTTACATAATTGCCGGTGATTAACAGACTTCAATTTGTAATTGTGCTGTACGAATAAAGGATTAATTTTTAATGTCTGATAATCTTTAATAACTAACGATACACAATTTATTTTTTAAATGTGAACTAGTTAATGTCACTGGCATTTTTTAATTACTACGCAAATATTATGAGCAGGATTTATAGAAATTAAACCGGTGTGCAAAAGACGAGTGCTAAAAATTATATGAATAATATACTATGATCACATCGTTTTTTTCACTTAATCAAATTCAGAGTGAAGTCTACAAAAATAAAGCAACTTATATCATGTGAAAAAATTGTAACATTGTATTTTTAATCAAAAAAAAAGGTAAATATGACAAAGGTCATTAATGTCACGCTGATTCTTTTGCACGTTTGATGATGGTTTTGACCAAAGACACTTTCTAATGTTGTGGAATATAATTTCGTCAAATCATCTTTGATTGCCGACTTCATTTAGTGAGAAATTTAAGTAAAAAGTTTCCATGTCGTGTAGTAATGCATTATTTGTGACGATCCTAATTATTTGATAATAATGAACGTTACCAGATTTTTTCACGTTCAACGTACCTAAATTAAACATGTACTACGTACTCGTATAAAAGTGAGTTTTATTAAATATTGCTATGAAAGTGATTATTGGTCACATAAATAAATATCCACACGACATTCACAAAGCGCTACATAAGCCAAAAAAGCAATCAAAACTAACTGAATCACTATGGAAACGAAAAAAAAAACATATTATTTTACATATGTCTACCGTTATACATTACCTGAAATCAAAATCATATTTTTAAATAGCTTTAATTCTACAGAAACAGTTTCCTATCAGAAACATTAGTATACAATTGGTATTAGTTTGGAATAAATTATGCATATGTCTCAAGTAACGATGCTTTTACTACATACGATGTACGAAAAAATACCTCAGTGTAGTCAATGATGTAAAAAAGTAATAGAATATCATGAGTGTATTGCCCAGTGTAAACAAAACATATATGGCAAAGACGAATAGGTGAGATTTTTAATATTACAATCGGATTGGGTTAGCCCATTTGTCTGACGTATTCTAAATTTAAATTGTTGGTATCGTGAGCATATCACGCACGTACAAGTAACTCAAAGAGCGTGGGGTCCACCTTTTTGTCTGGCACCTGACCCACTAACTCTCTCAGGACCATGTACACAATTATTTTAATCTTATTAAAACATGTCTGTACCAACGACTATTTAATAAGGATATGACTACAAGTTTGTCAATTTTTGAGCGTAACACTGCACAAAAATGGTTAGTATCAACCATATGCAATCAGTTATTAGCAAAGATGGGGTTAAACACTAATAATATGAATAGATAACAATATTTAATTAACAAGTTAGCTAATGACACTTTACTACCCTATATAACTCCTTTTAATAAAAATTACTTTTTAATATTTCTCAATCAACAGGAGCAATAATGGGAACTTAAAATTATTAATGGTTTAAATACTCAATTAACGAAAATCGTATTATTTTCTTACTTACGGTATTTGTTTGAATTCATATGCAAATACATGATTATCAATCTGATTGTTTGGTAAAATGTGACCACATTGACAGTGAATTTACGCAGTATTAGCAATTTTAGCAGATGTATAAACTATCATATTATGAGGCCCCAGCTCTGGTTACAAATACTGTTGTTTTTTACCATAAACAATATTGACAAAAAAGTTCTTATTGAATGTGGATTTAGCACGATTTTTCAAACAAGATACTCAGAAAGGTCCATATAATGCTTTCGTTCATAGTAAAAGATAAAACAGTAATAACAATCGTATACGTCGCTTGTTAGACAAACACAAGATCTGGCGATAGGGAGGTACAATAGCACCCGTGGGTGATCTGCCTTAAAAATAAGGACTGTTTCCTGAACTACAGTTTCTTATATCCTTTAGTATGTGCTTATCGCGCTAGTTGAAAAGATTTTTTTATTTTAATATGTACTCATTGGTTGCAATTAATCAAGATATGTTTTCTATTAAATTTTCAAAAATAATATAAGCTAATAACACAAGATGTATTATTTACCAATATTATTTTAATATATATAACAAACATGTTTTAATTAAAAGAGTGCAAATAATGAACATTTTTAAACTATTTAAAATGCAAATAAAAATCAAATATATTTGTAGTTTCCAAGTTTATTAAAATAATCATTTATTCGTTTGTTCCAAAGGTTAAATTTCGATTATTTATTAACGTATATAAAATATTTACGTATTTTTAATAATCATCGAAAATTATGTAAAGCCTTGAAGCGTTGAATGAAAAAGCACTTGGCTTCCCTTGAAGCTGCTGTCATTTGAATGATTAAATAACTTCGACTGCATTTTGATAGATAAATATGTTCTTATTAGTGCATATTACTAATGACATTATTACTCTATAAAACTTTAGACGATTCCACGCTCCCTGAAAGGTAAAGTAATATACAAAGTTTTATTGACTTGAATTTGATGCCATGTTATGTTACTACTACTATACCTCGAAGTTAAAGTGAGAGACGGGGGCATTTTCATATTACCTTTATGAGGAACATTTGTCCAGCTGAAGTCGTTAAAAGATGGCATGTCTAGGCGGATTCCAAACCTTGTTCACTACTTAGCAGGATTCACCCAATTTTCTTATGACCCTGATGTATTGTGTGCCTACGCTATGCAGTGAGACGTTATGGGCTGGTTAATTGAAAAGCTATTGTCGATATAGAAATTCTTAAATAAGGCCTACATTTTTCATTGGCACCGCTAGGGAAACAATCAATGCATTAAAATAAAAAATAATGTATATTCTTGATAGGATTATTTATCAATAGAAAAACATAACTCATGCCAAAACGTTAGTATTTGTAACAAAAACATATGGGCGTCAATAAACCAAATGGAACAAACAAATCATCTACAAATTTTATCTAACGAAGAAGGGGCGTCGCCCAAATTATTTGTACATCATTCCATCAAATGTCGACAAGCTAAGAGTTAATAACAAACAAATCACTGCAGTCTACGAGCATTATGCTAATAGGAGACGCAGCTTACAGACACAATTTTTTACTCTGTACCTCATTTATTTATGTTAAGTCATCGTAGCTTAATATTCAACATACTTTGAGCTGATATCTTCTACGATCAATCAAAATCTGTTACCGAATTTTTATCGGAAGCGCCGGTGGTAAACCGGTTGTGTGTCTTATAAGAATAAACACAAAGATCAGAATGCAAAGTCAAGTTCAAGTTCGAATATTGCGTGAGATGATGATCTTTACAACATAAAAATAGTATGTGGTATCAAGTTCGCCTCTACTGTGTTATAAATAAAGTCGATTATGATATAACCCATATAGTTTCATTCCAAATTAGGCGAACATGGTTTTTGGATTAAAGAATAGGACAACACTTTGTATTTATCAAGGAGCTATCTGAACTTTTATCAATTATAATATATTTTTTTAATAACAGCGTTAAGTTATTTACCTTTACAAGGTTAGATTTTTTATTATGAACTTCATAATCATTAATTTATCTTAAATATTAATAAATATTATCCATGGTATGTAACATCTGCATTGTTTTGTTTTTTATTACGTAACAATATAAGTCTAGGTTGTTAACCCGCGCGCTGGTGGGTACTAATACCAATACTAACCATGAGTTATTCCTCAATATTGAAAACAATAAAGGTTGTAATATAACTAAAGTGATCGACATAGTTCGCCGGATCACCAATTGAAAGCATCAGTTATGACAACTTCTCGGCATACGAAGCGTTGTAGTATATCCTCTGGCCTGATGGACCGGCGACCTGCGAAAGGTCGCTTATGGAGTCTGGGAAATGTATGGTCTCCTGAGATCAGGTTGTCTGGCACAAAATGGGTCTATGCTCAATATGGAGCTGCAAGCGAACTGAGTAAAGCTTATGGCAGAGTGCTTTTTAATAAAAAGTTTGAAACCATTTGTAGCATGAAATATATTTTTAAATTCAATTCACGATAACAATTACATTCCTAAGCAATGCCACGTAAAATATGGTTTAATTTAAAACAGCTGTCAAAGTATTTAATTAATTCGTTGAGGTCAGTCACGTAATATAATTAGTTCTTACGTGTCAAAGCGAATAAAATTAATTAAATTTTAAATAATGGTGACATTGAAATTATTTTAAGACTGGCTGTAAGTAATTTTAAAAATTGCTAAACTGTTTTAAAGAAAGCTCCACAAATAAACGGTTGAAGGAAAGACTTCTTTTGATAAATCATTGAAATTGAAATGAAATTGAGATACATTCTTTAAGATATCTAAATTAGATACGGAACCAATTTCGAGTGAACAAAATAAAAAAACTATGAACATTTTAGTCACTCAAAAATAGTGACATTATATCAAAAACTGTATTAAACGATTTCATAATTAGATTCAAAGTTGCGCACCCAAGGTAACCTTAGGTGCACCGTATATGTGATATAGGTGATTCATTCTATTGGATATCAAACGAAGATATGCAAACGTCATCATCATCATCATCATCACCTTCCCAATGCAAGACAATTCCTGCTAAACACGTTACCTAAGACGAGAGATGTTCGGTCTCCTATTAACACAGTACTTAAATAAAGTACTGCTTAGTACAACTGTTTCACAATATATATTAAGCAATGTAAACACTGAGGTTCTAAGTTTGTACGATATAAATAAGTCCTTCATTATAGTTTAAATCTTATATAAATGAATATAATTGATTTGAAATATATTAATTTTACAGGTTACTCTTTCACTTACAGAATCACACAATGCGTGGCCAATCCATTTTACAACTTTCTACGTGAGCCGAAACAAATTAATAATTTTGATTGCTTCTCTGATTGCAGTTCATATAAAATACACAGCAAACATATTGTATTTATGTGATATTTTATAACATGGTATCTGCCATTCACTAAAATAACTTTTTCTCATTGTGCAATTTTTCACCCAATAAAAGTGTAATTGAGAACTATAAAGACGTAACGTTGTGGAATAAAAAACTAAGTGAAATCGTGGTTACATAAAAAACAATAAGTTTTGCATTTGACTGATTTTTTGATCTGGAATTTAACCCTGACTCAATATTGAGTCAGTATAACTATGATTGATTTCAGATCAATTTGTCTAAAAATGTTCGTTATAGCAATCATGTAGAATAAATTCAGTAGATATATCCTTGAAGTATAAAAATTTAATCTATGTATCTTTTCTTATCCTTTCAGAAGTCGATTAATAATAAATTATATTCATATACCCATTTTTTTAAGAAAGATTAATTTTCCTAAAATTAAAGCGTGCAAATAGAAATCAGGATAACTCGTATAAAAAAATGTTGATGTGAACTTTACCAATTGAAATGTTTATTTTTTTATTGGATATCATCTGATGAAAAGTGAATACTGCCACCCATGGACTTTTGCAACACTAAAGGAGCCACAAAATGCGTTGCCGGTTAAGCAATCGATTAAATTAATTATATATTTTTTAATCAATTTACATCCATTATTAAAAATAACAAGATTAACGATTAATTAGCACAATGAAAAGTCACTGTGACAATTAACAGTTCCCTCATTGTCCTTTTTCGTCGAAACACTACACTAAATAATTGATCAATATTCAATTCTACCGGTCGAGCGGTCTCAGTGTAACAAATGTTCACTAACACAATCTAATTGATGAAACCCAGGACTATTTAACGTAGGTATCAACAGATTAATGACATAAGATAGCCAGGTCGAAACTCTAGATAATATATTTGGCACACTGTACAGTGAACACCAAAAGTGTTAAAACATAGGTGTAAGAACAGATATTTATTTTATTTATTTATTAGTTCTACCAACACTTGACAACACTTGTAGATACAAAAAACATAATACTTAAAGACAAAGACAGAGTGCATCAAGCTATGACAGGTAAACACCTCGTGACTTGAAAACGTGACTTATACTTACAGCTGCAAGAATTAAAATCAAAGTAACGAATTTATACAAAAAGAATAGTAAAAAAAACAATTAGTCAAGCCACCTTCTTGGTATACTAAGCAATATGTGAGAAAACCCATTAATGTAGTCATTTTAATTAATACATACAATTCAAACATACATCATCATCAGCTCATAAGTAAAAGTAAAGGTAAAAGCTGATTACGGATTAGTTGTCCACCTGGGCTCAGAGCGGATTGGCCGACTTTACTCACAACTTTTGAATCTCTTCGCCGGCGTGCGCAGGTTTCCTCATGATGATGAAACATTATAAAATACAAACTGTGCGACACGAGGACCGTATTTGAAACCTTTGTTGTAGTAGCCAATTTCTCAACCATTGCCATTGTTTAGTTTTGCTATACATTCAGAACTGTTAACTTCTTCTCCAACCCAAACTACAAATAAAATACTACGGTCATCTGAAAAAATGAATGAGTAACTTATGTAATTGATTGTACTTTTAATCGAGTGTGGTCACTAAACTTGATCATTGGGTTTTATTTTGTAGAACTATATGAACTGGCAAAGTCTAAAATGATTAGTGCCGTGGTTAAGCTAAAATGTGGTCTCGTATCCGATATGACATTTGATAAATTTAATTGTTGCCGGGAAGGTACTTGCTGTTAATTAAATTAGGGATAATGTTTAATTGCTTACACATTCCATTAAAAAAAAGCAACAGATTAAATATATTTAATACTACCTGTGTCTCGCGGTAATACCCGCGGTATAAGATATTCAAGTTTCATGGTATAATTATTTTACTCAAAGATTTATTTGAACAAAGATATATTAAGTTTGATTTTGATATTTGTATTAAAATCTGTCGTCAGAATACGGCAAGTGTTTTTCTTTGGTTTGAACAAAATTAAATAAAAGGCAAATGTTATTATATTCTTGTTATGGTAACCTGTATCCTATATTTATTATATAAATATGTACAATGTTACAACACTGGCAATAATCTAAACTATAATTACCAACTCGGAGGAGTCTAGTTCCTCCAGATTACCAACGACACTTCAGCCTAATTAGTCATGTTTCCTCTATATATAAATGTTAGAATTATTATTTTAATTCATTGTAATACTAATGCAATGTAACAATCTAGTCCATTCCATAAATAAAATTTTAAAAAGTGATTAAAAGCCTGCAGTAGATACGAAAGAGAGTGTTGGTTACTTATTTTTATTTGTCAAAGTAACTTTTAGCTGTTGGCGTGAAATTAAACAATGGCAATTTACTTTTTTGGTTAAAAGAGATTAACAACGAAGAAAAAACAAGTATTAATTAATTGTTTAGTAAATGTTGATGTTCAGCTAGTTTGTTTCGGCATTAAATGAATTTGTTTTTGTTTATAGTAAGCCATGAACTTGTGATAACGAGTAATTAGTCAAAAGTGAGTTTTATTCCTTTTCACTGGTGGCAGCGGATGTACCACACAGTTTCACTGGACAAGTGGCTCACAACCCAAAAGAAGAACTAGTAGCTGCCACCGTTGACATAAATTCAGACAGTGGAGTTGATAGTTTTTAAATTTGGCTTACGTGAATATAATAAGGGGGTAGTCAAAGTATTGCGTTTTCTCTTTTATAGAGCTGCTATTTTGTAAAGCAAAATCTGAACAAATAAAATATTTTTTTTATGTTACTCAGTTCAAAGGTCGGTCAGAACACTCACCTGAAGCTATGTTATACGTCTGACCATGACAGAGCTGTATTGATGGAGACCAAAACCTGACAAACATTTATTAATCTCTATTAATGCTGCACTGCGCCCGTCACCCGAGACAATTGATGTTAGGTCCCTTATACCCGGGTATTTTCACTAGTTGCAGTGCCCTCTACCGAAATACAAAAGTGCATAGCACTCATAATTCACAGGACGATATCTGGCACTGCGGTTGAGCCTACCTCGACGATTCAGTATTGAGTGAACCACTTAATAGGAATTTATAGATTATGTATAAAAACTTTACAATTTTGTGTGTGTGATGATGGAGAGGCTGATTATTCTTCACCTCAGTTTCTTTACAGTTAGTCCTGAATGACAAATAATTAATCAGCCTCTCACGTATCCTTATACTGTTTTTATATTTTGTACTTATTTTAAGATGGTTTTGCGTATGCTATTTATGCAAGAGACCAATAAATATGGGATCATTATTATAAAATGTCAGTTGAGACACAGAAAAACTGTTAATGCGAACATAATATGTGTAACATAATATTTTATAATATAAAAACAGAAATAAAACAACTAAAAGTAATGCACACATTTAAATTAAAACAAAATATATGCATTTGTGTCTCGATTTGAATTAAAATGAGCAGCATTATTATAAAAAAATATTCTAAATGAACAATGTTTGATGATAGTATAACCAACATGATCGTATAAATCTCACACATATATAAAGTCATTCGCCAACGTGCCTCAATATAAAATCACCATGGTCCAATCAATACTAACAGCCATACAATATTACATAACAGTTTAAAATATGTCTCCAATTACACAACAAAGCGAGGACGTGTCCTGTTACAGTATATATAGTCTGCTGTTAAAGCAGATACAAGTATTTACGACGCCCGCCCGTTGCATATAGGCAGATGCCACACATGTTCTGCCTTAATTCGAATAGATGACGCATAGGGTTGCCGATGTAATTCACAATAAAGTGGTCAATGATGTGACATAACTGAACACCTCAGTTTTGGTATTCAAATATTTTTCTGTAGCTATATCGTATTAGCGTAAGACGCAATCCAGCCTGATGGACCATAAACTTGCGAAAGGTCGCTGATGGAGGCTGGATGAAAAAGGACCAGGATATCTGGCGCAATATTGGGGAGATCTTTGTCCAACAGTAGACTATGATAGGTTGAAGAGAGAGAGAGGCGTTATTTGGATGGTAATTTTATAGATGACGCATTTTTCTTACATGATGAAGTTCTAAATTTTTTTTAATGGTGAGTACTTAATAAAAGAGTTCGAATATTGGTGTGTGGCTACTGATATCTGTATGTCACACCAGATTTACCAAATCGGGATCATATCATAGTTAATAAGATGTGACAAAATGATGTTACGACACGGTATCCAGCTTTTACCTCGGAAGTCAGCTATATAATTTATACAATCGTAACTGCTGTGGTGAGAAACATTGCTAAATCATTAAATTTAGTTTTTTTGCGGATAAAACCATTTGTGATCTTATCCCTAGAATAGACCCAGAGCATATCTCGCTCCATTGTACTTTGAGCGACTTTGAACCAACCCCGCAGTCAGTGACCATGTTGTTTGTTTTGTTTGGTGAAGTACACCACTGTTAGTGAGGAAAACTTGGGCCCAGTTAGTCAGGCCGCATATATTATTTAAAAATAATGTATATATATAGCCGTATCCCTTCGATTGATTGAAATAAATTTAAGTTTTTAAACTAATTAAAAAATAATTCTTTGTTATGATTGCTTACAGACAGAATTTTAAAACTAGTCAAGTAAATTGATAAGGAGCAATATTGGACAGCGTAGCGTAGGACGTCTCCACCAGCGACCTTTCGCAAGTCGTCGGTCCATCGGGCCGGAGGGCATCCTACGTTACGCTTGCCGAGACGCGGTCTCCATTCCAGAACAGAGTCTGCTCCATCAGCCATCGGTTCTGCGACATACGTGACCAGCCCACTGCCACTTCAACTTGCTGCTCCGGCGGGCTATGTCGGTAACTTTAGTTCTCTTACATCCTCATAAATCTGTAAAGACATGTAATCAATATTATGTCAATCGTATATACTACTTAGTCAGTTTATTAGGAAGACCACAGTTTCTAATTTAATTGTTCTCTATCACCAATATTAATAAAGCAAATTAAGGTCAGACAAATTAAAGCGTGCGTCCGAGACTCTTTCAACTATTACCGAATCATTTGACAAGGTAGTTATAACCTTGTAACGAGTAGCAATACGACATTGACTTTAGAACGCTTTTGCCTTTAAGATTATTTAGATATGAAATAAACAGAAACAATAACTGCAGTGACCCCTAATTTTTGCCACAGACATTTTGATTCTTATCTTCAATAAAGAAAAACGTATATTATATTTATGTATTGACTTTGATTTCTCAAGAATAGGCAGGTAGGAAATTTGTACTTTGATTTTGAGGTCACCCCAATATACCCATTTCCGGACAGAAAGAAATCTAAAATAAAATTGGACGTCTTGTCCAAGATACAACCTCTTGGTACTTTAATAGCAGTAGAATCGACTCAATTAATATTGCTCTATATCAATTTACTTCAATTCTTGTTGTATATCCAAAGTGTTTATTACGATTAGCGAAACGTATTGACCAGGGCTAAAATTCTGTCTAAAAGCAATTATTACGATCCATAATCATACAGACTTAAATTCAAATCTCTTTTAATTACATGAACTCATCTCTTCATTTTCATTATCTCTAAATAATACTATTGTTACAGTCTGACTGACTGGGCCAACTTCTCTGACTGGGCTAGTTTTCCTCACTGACAATAGTGTACTTCACCAAACAAAAAAGGTTATCTTGCTCTGGTACGATATGTTGATAATTAACTGTAATTCTTGAACCTGTAGCGAAATGGGAGGCTAATAATAATGACAACACAATCTTATCTGACCGGTACAGGTGTGAAACCTATAACCTCATGATTTTTCCAAGAATTAGCGTTGTTGCTGTCAATAAAATAGACTAAAATTGGATGTTAATAATTCATTCCTTTCGAATTTTAAATGTACAACAAGGAAAGAATAAGTTTTTTACATTCGTAAAAACATTTTTTTTTATTCATTTTGAGTGCTGAGTGTTACTCGTAGCAGTAGGGCTACAATTATATTACCACCACTTTACTTCCTATAGTGGCTGTACAAGTGTCTTTAGGGCAAAACCTTCAGCAGAGAGTGGCTAGCAATAATCTCTCATTCATCTTGTAAGTATTGTTTTATGTAAAACGCTTGCCAAGCAATTATGTCAGCCCTTTACAATAGTTGAGGAGCCCTAAGTCCAATAGTAGGCTGTCACGTGCTGTAAAAGCAAGTAATAAGTTGTGTATCTTTAATTTAAATATTCTTCTTCTAAACGTATCGATAGCAAACACAATTAAACCGTAGAAGCCCAAAAGCCAGCCACGGCGACAGCGCTGTCCGCAGCCGTCATCAAATCCTGCAAAGAACAGTTACCTGGGCAAGCAGGACACGACATAAGATGAATCATCGTATGGGCCGCTCCACAAAGACAGACTAAATCAAGACCGCCCGAAAACCCCCATCTGGCTAAATTGTCCCTTCTCTGACCTGTCAAAGTCCGAAGCCTATTTAAAGACTTCCAGGTCAGCCAAGATAATTCATTGCCAATTGAATTAATTTAAATATTGTTTTATATTTTAATAGGATCAACAGACTCAACCCTACTGTTAAAATTCATATTAATGCTTGCTAACAAGTACAGAGCGGGCCATTGGCGATATTGATATAAATTGATTACGACTTGTCGCGACATTCATTAATATGCTTCGACGCATTTGCGTCCATACCTTATCTATCATGTTCGTTACCAGTAATGATATTGGCCGAGGGTTTTTATCTTCAATACTTCGCTTCTTTGATTAACGAGTTAAACATAACAGATGTCTGTGGTTTGATGACATCGCAACATTGGTTATATGTTGGTACTCATAATTTATTCTTATCAGCCGTATTAGTAGATATACTTGACGTTAATATGTCTGTGACATAGACATGATACTAAAATAAATAATTTATTACAGAACGTGAAAATTAAATATTGCCATGATACCTAGATAAACCTGCGCACGCCTGCGAAGAGATTCAAAGGTTGTGTATGAAGTCGTCCAATCCGCACTGGGCCCGCGTGGACGTCTAAGGCCTAATCACCCTATACGAGTAGGCTCGTGCCCCTGGGGTGGGGACGTTTAATGGGCTGAAAGTCGTAAATTAAGAGGTAGCCAATTACGATTGCATAATATATTTAACAATAAATATAAACCGCCAAGATGAGCAAAGAGAAGCGCAAGGGCGGCACTACCTACCTTTTCTCGAAGTGTTTCGTCGTATTTTTGAGCTCTCATAGTTTGTTTTCCATGTACAAGATAGTTCATATTCTCAGTAAATGATGTCATTCTTAGAGTTATTAAACATACAAAGTCTCAATTGAATACGTTTAATATAGATTTTATTGATATCTATAATGCGCAGATTTCGTCACTGACACACTGATGACCATCAAAATGTTTAGCTACTTCCTGAAGTGCTAGAAAGCTGAAATTTGGTATGTGACCCAAGTTTAGTAAACAACTAACAAAAAAAACATTAACTTGTAACTTTCGTTCCCCATCACCTAAAATAGGGAGGGGGAGTTTATATGAGACATTCAGCAATATTGAAAATTAAGACATGAAAGTTTTCACGGGACTGTAGACAGTAACTAAAAACCTATTAATGAGTACTTAAGAAGAAAATAAACACTAAAAAGATTGCTATCAACTAACAAAAACTGAAATCCCCCAAAAAATATTTTATGTAAAATGTGGCCAAGACGACCACATAAGGCTTGCGCTGTGATAAGATATCAGATCTCATGTAGAGCCAAGCTTTTGAATCTACACAGGCTAACTCTACCGACCCTTATTTCAACAAATTCTACATAATCAGAAAATATGTATGCCTTGGTTGTTTCGTTGTTGACTTAGAAACTAAATATTTGCATCACCTCCAACGGGTAGCAAAACGGAAAAGCTATACATGTTACATGAAATATTTTCACTGGTATGTAGAATTTGTTGGAATAGGGTTGGTACAGTTAGACATGACATCTTAGCAACATTTTCCATGAAATGTTTTTGGTGGGATTAAATCATTTTAATGCAAAAATAATCAAAATTATTATCTTTTTTTATGAGGCAACGACCAGATTCAAAATTATCAGAAGTGCATTTTTGTTTGAACCGTAGGTAGCGAAACAAATAAATGTCTTTATATTTGTTCTTTTTTTTAAAAAAAGAACAAATACAAAATTTTCATAAAAGGTTTTTTATAAAACCTGATGTTGAAATATGCGAAGACTTATAGACAATTAATACAATTAAAAGTAAATTCAGAATTGTAATCACTGACTGATAGTGTTCCAAGATTGACGGCGTACATTTTTCGCTTATTAGCCTTACAGTCGGAATTAACTCGGAGAACTGTGGGGGCCAAGGTCAGGCGATGTCGGCCTGTGGGCTGCCCATCAATATCATGTAAATAATCTTCTGGCATCCACCGCACAATAAAACCAGGCATTATGATGGATTGTTGCATTTTCACGGTAATTTTTCCTCTATCCAACGTTTTACAAAGGTTTGCGGTTCGGTATCTTCGAATGTAATATTAACTTATTGAACTTTGGATTGGCGGTTGAACTTTTGTTAGACATTTGCTCTAAGTGCAAAGTTCGAAAAGAAATGGGAAACTATTTGTAAGCTTCAGTGCTCAATCTTGAGATCTTAAAGATATGTTAGGGTTACGTGATTGTTGAATTTGTTTTATAAGTCTGATAAAAAGTTGCACTTTTAAGTTTGTTCCGATTACGATTAATTATAGATGTACGAGTACTATGCTAATATTATATACCTAATTGATTCACGTATTCTGTGATGTGAAGTCACAAACCAAATTAAAAACACTGGATATTGTTTTATTATGGCTAGCAATGCCCGCTCCTGCTTCGCACGGGTGCAATGGTGATATTCGTAATAGGCACGCTCCCGCCTCCTCGGTCGGCCGGTACCGCCACAAACGCTACTTGCCGCAACTTTTGAATCTGTAATATCTTCGAAAACATTTATTTAAATAATATGCTGTAAAGAGCCATATATATCTATACTAAATGAAAAATGTATTGAAAGTATTTTATTGCTGAAAATCGCATCGGAAATTAGTCATTATATGTCGTAAATAGTAAATGACAAACAAAATGATTTTGGGATATCCATAAGAGATAATAATTATATACAATCGTGGAGTTATTTATATACCTTCTAAATATATACAATACTCAGTACATTATTTGGATAAATCTTGTAGTGTTCAGCCTGCGTTTGTAATGCGGAAGAATCAATTATTTACGATATCATATTAGAAAACTAAAAAAAAACAGGATTTCTTCACTGTTTAATAGACGTTTTTATACATACATAGCTATATACATGTATAAACCTTCCTCTTGAATCACTCAATTAAAAAAACGCATCAAAATTCGTTGCGAAGTTTTAAAGATTTAAGCGCACATAGGGACATGGAGACAGAAAATGCGACTTTGTTTTATACTATGTAGTGATAAGCAAAACAAGTTTTAAAATCGCTATCGTATAAAATAATTTATTTCGTTTGTCAGACAGTACGACAGCTGACTGTAGGCTCTAACCAAACTAAACGATCTACTTACTCTGAATGGTTGCATAATGTAGCTATAATTAGCCTTGTCTCAATGTAGCAGGACACTGATAAATCAGTGGATGACCTCGATTCGTATCAATCAAACCGAATCGCTCAAACTCCAATTTGACTTGTGTCAAACGATGATTGGTTGCAACACTGCCTACGCCTAATTGGCTGAATGAGTTTTGCTCGCGTGCTAGTGTGGTTAACGCGAAATCAGAGCATCAAATGGATGCGTTGATTGTATTGGATTGTAAAGTTTATTTTCGAACATAGTATTTAATAAAATATTTACATTGAATTTATATTTTTTTATCAGTACTTTATTTTTTAAAAAGATTTTCCTAGTTTATTAGACTTAATCGCCTGACAGTTAGATGAATTTTTATTCACTTAACTGCCAGGCGATTAAGACCCTCAAAACATGATTACACTGATTTCAATTGAGATTACTTTTTCGAAAAGAAGAAGATAAAGAACAATCCGATGTCTTATAAAAAACAGGTAGTAGCGCAGAAATTATTATAAAATGTTACCATTGAACTGACTTACAATATTTGAAACAAGTTACTAGATAGCAGTATTGAATGTCTATAAAACAAAAATCGTAGTATATTATGAAACTATTGTCATATAATTATTCGAAGACGCTTTTCAATCTTGGCAAAGTACCATAACATATTTTTATTTTAATTAAATACTTTTGTTTAGAAACATTGTTTTCTCAACCCAGAATTTATTGAATTGCCATATTATTAAATTGTGTATAATGTGAACTATCCCTAATTTTGTTTACTAGCCCGAAATCAGATATTGGAGCTACGATTAATTTTGTATTGGATAAATCGAGTGCTGTGTATTGAGTTTAAAATTAGATTCGCCCTGAATCTATTATTTTGTATACATTTGACATGTGAAGTTCATTTTGGTCTGTCCCGTTATCATAATTAGTTGCATTTTATTATACATGTTCGTTTTAATCTAGTAAATTTGTTAACATAGTATACTTTTTCATTTTAGTTTGTCATTCTAAGCTATCGTCACACATCTTTCTGAAACACATAATACAAAATAGATAATATTTTAACATTTTTAGTGTAAGCTATATTTCAATAAAATTGTGAATATATATGCTGCTAAAAAACTCTTACTTTCGAAAAAAATTAACTAAAATGTAACAGGCTTTTTTATAGATATATAAGCGCTTATACTCAATCAGTGTATGAATAATGAAATGTGTATAGTGAAATTAGGTTTAAATTTAAACCTAATTGAACTATACAAATTTCATTATTTATTTTGAATAGTTCATTTGTTTGTAATCGCCAATAAGAATCAGCTTCAGCAGATGTTTATTGAAGTCAAGTATTGGGCAATTTATATCGTATCAATCTTGAAAGCTGACGATAGAGTGCTCATTGCATTTCATATTATACTTACGGAATAAATTATGACAAGTGTCTTGCACAATCAACAATGCCTCATTAAACAGGTCAATAATTTCCAGTCGGCATACATGTATGTGTCGATGTGTCATAAATTCAAACAGGTATTGTGTCTGATCAAAAATATAATTTAGGCACATGGCACCATTTAATAGTGCACTAGGACGTAAATAAAAAGAAAAAAAAACTGTAACTATTTTTAAAATATTAGCGAAATGACTTTTTCGAAAACTAGTATCAGCAGACTGTTGAGCATTTGGTTTTAACTAAAGTCATGCGAAAATATATTTGAAAATATTTATCTATCGCTAAGTCTTCGTTACTCGATGTTATGTTGAATAGGCTATGTGATTGCAACCAACACTTTGGCCTTTGTTTCGAACGCACGTCCCGAGCCCATCTATCACTGCTCAGCCCGTGCCAATTTGTTTGTTCACATTATATTGTATTTCTAGTGTTGCGAATACTTGCCAGTCATTACGGGGATAGCTCTTTTTATTCGCATTAGCATACAAAGCTTTTGGATTTTAAGCTCTATGTTTGAGTGAATAGAGGTCGTAAACGTGCAATGCAAAATAGCGGTGTCGATGAATGTTTGCGTTTAAAAAATATCTGTCATGTTCAGTCTTTGAAGAAATTATGTAGCTGCGCAGTTTTTATGTTTCGTTCTGAGAGTTTGTAATATTGCTTTACGTTCGTCATTCATCATTCATCATCAATTTTAATTGTTGTTGGGTTGAAACTTTGCTAGAAAAATAGCATTATTATTTAAGAAAGCCTTAACTAATGGTGGTGGGAAGTAATGGATCGCATGTTCCCCAAATTAACGTTGATACACTAGCCAACCTCACCTGCCTTAGTGGTTTCCTGTCACGTGCCATCACGCACTTGACCTACATGATAGGCGATAGTCTGATAATCCACTCAACCACTAAATCTAGATCAGCAGTAAAAGGCACGAACGCATTTATAGAAAGAAAGAAAGGAGAAGTAATGAAAAGTCACAAGAAACCATTGCCTCTCCAAGGTATTTCACGTAAATTCATTTAACTATATTACTCATGTCATGTTTCCACGCCACGTTTCACGGCCAGTGAAACGTGGCCGATACTTGAGCGACACAAGCAGGAGCTGCGGGTCACGAAATGAACATGCTGCGATGTGTGTGATCACGCGGAAAGATCGCGTTAGAAACTCCGCATCCGGGTTAGCCTTCTGTTCGTACATTGCAGACAAGTGGCAGGAGTGTCGCCTACGCTGGTATGGCCACGTTTTCGGAGAACCAGCAAGCTATGGGAAATAAATGTCTGGCATGCCACCTCCGCCGTCCCGGGTAGAAGGGCAGCCTACGAAGTGTTGGCTTGACGTCGTAAGGGATGACATGCGGCTAATGGTGTAACAGTTATGGATGCAAGATCGTAAAAAGTGGAAGAGAAAGTGTCGAAAGGACCCTGGGCTTCGGAGCGTAAGCTCCGAAAGTAACCGGGAATATCGCTAAGATGATGATGATGATGACTCATGTCATGTTTCCACTCGACTACACTTTTCTAGAACCTTTTTGCCATATCAACAGTGTAGTATAACTTCGCAATGATGCCCTGCGGTCGCTGCCTGCTCACAGCTCCTACTAGCCTCCTCTCAAGTTATGCCGGCCAAGTTGGATGGTTTGGTCCAGATAGATATACTCCTGCACAATCTCGAGACGGACGCCATCGACGCATATCAGTTGTGGCATGACACGACTGTTGAACATGACTTTCGTCTTGTCCAAATTCATGCCAAGCCCAACTCGTCGGGAAGATTCATTAAGGCTGTTCAGCATCTCCGCAAGCTCTTCCGATGACTCTGCCACGATGACGATATCGTCAGCAAAACGAAGATGAGAAATATACTCTCCATTGACGTTGACACCTCGTTCTGACCAGTTCAGGGTCTTGAAGACATCCTCCAATGCGTTTGTGAACAGTTTCGGGATATAATATCCCCCTCTCTCACACACGAAGCCATTGGATAGGTCTTGTCCGCTGGTCTTGGATCTAAACGGTCATCGTCGCTGCGTTGGAGAGACACTTCATCACCTATCGAGGTGATGAAGATATATCGCCAGTCGATACCGCATCGCTGCAGAGCCTCCAGAACAGCCCAGGTTTCGACGGAGTCGGCTTTCTCGTAGTCCACAAATGCCAAACATGACTACTTATATATAAAAGCTGTGATAGATATAATGCTTCTCATCGCAATCGAGCCGGCGCGAGATACCAGGGCCCTGATCAAACAATTTTATTTCCATGAGAGCTAATAATAAAGTTTTATTGCTATTCATCCGCGGCAAACACTTACGAGAAAGATGCGAAGAAAAAAGTTGTATTCCTTGTCTCGGGAGGTTACAGTATGAGATATCCGTGTCAGTTTTGATCGGCTTGATTTATGGGTCGGCGATATAAATTGTGAGGTCATGTTCGGTATTCGTCTTATAGACAGCCACTAAAAATCGTTATTCGTCATTCACTTCAAATATCAACAGCAATCATAAGAACACAACGCGATAAGGTACCGACATACCTCGTCAGTGAAATCTACATAATCCAATGCAACTCTAATGATGCACATGTATTAAGAGAATGGGGAGCGCGGCGGTGCATCGGTAATTTATTAAGAACTTTGTTTGCTACTATCTTATTAAGGTACAGCTTCCTTTCGTGGGCGATCTAATTACGACAACTCGAGAACAATAATGTGTAATCTGAATATGTATGAGGCTAAACGGCATCTGTGAATTTGATATACTTATACGACTGTTTATCTTGAACGAAAATTGACCGTGTGCGATGAATAATTTATTGTGAGGAACCGGCATTGACGTTGGCCATATTTTAATATAAATCCATCTACCATATTGTATGCAAAATGCCATTGAATGCAGTGCAAGCCGGGATCATTATTCCAATATACGACTGCGATATACATCACGCAGCCGTGGTTGCAGTATTTTAAACAAATCATCTTTAAATGTGGATGCTGGGAAGACCATATGAACCACTGTTCGCGGCGGTTTTCAGAATCAATTTTAATAATGTCGGTTACTTATTTGTATTGCTGCATTTTTTTGTATACGCTATGACTACTTGGTATTCGCGTTTCATATCTTTTTAACGTGGCCAAAGTAGCTACTGAAATATTTATGAAAACGTCTACATGTTGGAATATCGGATGTTAAGCAGTATGGTTGAAGAGAAATTAGCTATTTTCCTTCGTTTTGTATGTATATATTGACATTCGTTATTTATATACATATTTCAGTGTGCTGGATTTATTTTATAAATGAAAGATATCACAAGAAATTATTCAATTATACGATAGTATTACCCACAGACATCCGAATATACAATTAGACTGGACAAGCCGCCAAATTAATAGGCAGTCCCAGTGTCGCAATTTTTTCGGTTCTTACTTGTTAAGTTATTATATTTCTTGGTAAATTTACTGATTCATTGCGATGATGGCATGTTACATTGCACAGGATGGCATTTTGAAAAAAAACGGTAATTTCTTCTAATATTCGTGCGTCTTGACTCGTCTCACAGAGCGTAAACTGGCAGCCAGTGTATGCTCGTTGAGCTTACATTTGTCGCACTTTAAACGCGGCTTGCCCCATCTCCTGTATTGGGAAATCTGTGGTATTACCCTATGTCGGGCTCCAGTCTCTCACTTCTAGGATAAGTTTACTAACTATGTAAGATTGTTAAGTTAATATTTGTGAGAGAAAAATAAACGTATTTATATTATATTTACGTAGAATTTAAAATATTTGGCCAAGTCATGTGTTGCACTATCTAGTTGTTTCCAAATAGCATCATGGTGAGAATTATTTTAAAAAGAAGCTATATTAGTAATCAGAACAACGTCATTCAGCGTCCTCTAACTAACAAGTGGACTGCCATTCTCCGCGTACTTCCAAGAAGCTACTTGGCACTTTGCCACTCAGCACTAGAAGGTAAATAAGACTGTATTGTTAGGGCAGGTTTGGCATAAGTGGTAAACCTACCCTGACGGGTGGAGCTCTCAAACCAGCACCTTTAAGTTTTTTGTTAACCTCTGGCAGGTACAACTCTAGTTAAAAAATTGCCTCCACGAGATCGACGACTGGTCAGAGTTACTTTGGAAAGAAAAAAAAACGGAGCACGGCAGCATCTTCTATATACCCTACAACATACAATATGCATAATTACTAATTGCTGAATTTGGCTCCTTTAATATTTCTGCTCGCATCAGTTGGAAGTTACTACAACATTTCAAGGTCTTCCTTCTTTCTTGTGATTGGCTACAATAGCGGCACTCAAAAGAAAACAAGAAGAGCTGAAGCAATTACAAACTTTTACCCAAACTTTGATCAATGAATTAGTTTGTATTGAAATTGACAGATTTCTTGAATACAAAAACAAACATGCTTATATGTGTTCTCAACCTCCCGATTTGAATGGCCGAATTAGAGGTCGTTAGAGTAATGGCCGCCCTAGATAGAGCTATTACAATAAATTTCTTAATTGCTCGCCGTTGTCGGATCGCCGAGATTCTTAGACGATGATGCAAAAGTGGTCTCACTTTGGGCGAGTATGTCAACGCCTTGGGCCCATTATTAACATAGTTGCATTGATAAATGTCGTTTTCATAAACCTAGAGCAATGTTGATTGTGTTAACTAAAAACTGAAAATGTTCCGTAGCTCCTGCGTGGATGTTTAATTTTTTAAAGCAATACTTAAATTCCCACGTCCACGATCACGTGTATTTTATTACAATAGCAAAGATATAAAAACATTAACTACTGCAAATAGAGTTAAAGTCGAATCGTTCAAACATCAAATTACGTCTGGGTATCCGCTTACATTGATGTAAAAATAAAATCTATCCCTTTAAAACAAGTGTGAATGTGAGTGGATATTTATTAAAACCAGTGACGTAATACATATCCAACAGTACACCGTCGTTAGTTTAAAATTCAGCAAGTGTAGAAAGTTAGGTAACAAAGTGAAGTACGTTGCAAACAATATAGAGTAAAAAAAATCCGAATGTTTGTGTTGCAATCAATCAAACAAAGCTCGCCGGTACTCGCTCCAATGCTAACTTTGGGAACGGCCCGCTATTATTTAGTATTGATTTTACTTCTATTTTTATTGGTTTTTCAAACGGCTCAATGTTTATAGAGATTTGCAACGGTATGATTTCGTTTGATTGGATTTCCGGACTAAACAAAGCATTTGTTGCTCTTATATCAACATTTAGTTTAGCGTTAAGCAATAATTCAGGTTAATAGGTATTTTTTACTATAATATAGTCACAATGGTTGTTTTAGTTACACTAAAATCATATACGAGTTACATGATTCCTCACTTCGAACAAGTTTTGATGAAAACGAGTAAATATGAATCTTAATGCGCCATGCAACCACATGTCATTCAAAAGGTCAATCTTAGAGGTGTAAAGTTTAAGAGCGCAAATAATTTCATAGCTATACGGCCGCAACGAGCGTATTTTATTTTAAGGGTTAGAAATGTAAAATAAAAATGTCTATTTTTCTAGAATTTCAACTATATGCTATTAAGTCATAAACCATCAGAAGGAATGTATGGTTAAAACCAACCATACATTTTATCCTTAAGTATTAGGATAATAAATACACATTGTGTATATACATTTTTAACAGTAGATTGCGATCAGTTGAAATAAGTGTAGCGAAGGGCGGTGAGTAAACTAGATCTAAAATGAAATCAAACTAATGGTTCTTCTATTTAAACAAGCTAAACAACGAAGGGCTATTTATTATAAGTAGCTACATAATATTTTAAGTCGTTTTGAGAAATATATGAATCCGATTAATATACGAATATGTACGTACAAGAAGTCTCAAAAACTGATCAATGTATCACTGTTTTACTCTTTCAATGCCAATTGACACGAGAACAATTTGCAATCGACGTTTTTACGGTTACCGCTTAGAAAAACTATGATTTATTGACAGGTTTATTACAGCCACTTATGGAGTAACACAGCCATGGCGAATGGCGAGCATTTCTATTGGGCGAATACAATTTATTATAATTATTTTTTGTTTATCAATAATGTATCATTAAGACAAATGTGTCTATAATTTTATAATTGTGCGTGAAATATCCAGATGAATAAAAAAGAAAAGTACTGAAACATATCTATAGTTCTAAAATAATGTGTACTCGTATTTAATACCTACGAACATACGTACCATAAGGTTGCCAGATAAAGTTTCAGAGGAGTAGCTTTCATTTGATACAATTATAACATATTTTATTAACTTCATTCAAATTTATTAATAATTTTATGAATAAATAACGAAAAAGGGGGTTTACAATAACCTAATGGAAACAACCTTTTAGGTAGTGGTATGAGTACTTCTGGACATTCAACATCAGAAGCTCGTGGCGTAGCAATCTGGTCGATCAACAAAAAAAATTTTATTATTACGAAAACAAAAAGTTACGCATTGTATGTTTTCAAATTACAAAGTTAATAACATAAGTAGTACAAGTAAATACAAATCAATAGCGTTGTCCATGAATTTATGATGAAATATTGTTATGAAATTAAGTACAAAGAAAACAAGAATTCAATCCTCTTACGGTGAAGGGAAACATCTTGAGGAAACCTGCGCGATGACGTTGATGGTCCTCGATTCCCCAGAAAATGCCTATTGCCTTGAAAACACCAAAGTTTTAATCGTCCGGAGATATAAACGCAGGAAGGACGTACCAGTCACTTCCGGAGCGATCCTTGTGCGATTTGCCGGGAAGTCAGCCACATGGGGATAGAAGCACTCTTGACGTCTAGTGATCTGTAGGTAAAAATTAGAGAGTTATATTGGATCCATTATCTCCATATTTAAGTTTTGCAATGACAGACTAAATTGCCTCATAACTTCCAATAAAGTTTCATTCAATATTTTTTTATTAAAGTGGAAAACTTTCATCAAAGTTTGGTAATTAAAATACTAAAAAAAAATTGTAGTTAATTAAATAAGATTCACGATCCGCCACAACCGTGTGTAAACACACGCAAAGCGCCGAGCACAATAGGTTCTTGTTTAAGAATTAACTTTGAAGCCATCCAATCAAGCAGACCATCGGTTAGCTGATCAAATATAACAAAAAGCCCACACTCAATCAAGACGGGCCCAACGAGGTGTTAAGCTAGCTCTATCAATCATCTAAACGAATGGGGACGTGCTTCGTTATCCAGTCGCTGGATCCCAGCCAAAATTGTAATAAAGACGGTCTCGTTAAACATCTGATGGGAGGGCCACTATTAGTCGTTTTATGGTAGTGGTATAGTGCTTCAACGAAAATACTTATCACGATTTTGATAATTACTTAGCAAGAGCTTTTATTATTATTCTTTGTTGCAATGACCTACAATCAATCGCTCTTATTCAACTTTGTTTAAGCGCGGTTCGTCGTTATCTTGATAAATACACTGACCACTGAGGCAATGAGGCAGTCCAAGATTAAATCAGCTACCAATTCCAAACACAAGGTTCTAATATGACATGCTGCAGTGCATTTGCTA
The DNA here is from genome assembly GCA_019425675.1 of Leucinodes orbonalis. Classification (NCBI taxonomy): domain Eukaryota; kingdom Metazoa; phylum Arthropoda; class Insecta; order Lepidoptera; family Crambidae; genus Leucinodes; species Leucinodes orbonalis. The sequence goes on from PQWD01008741.1 coordinate 49,833, forward strand.
GCTTTAAACCATATTATTATATTTGTACATGCCGTGGTACAAGTGCCATTCAACAAATTAATGCTGCAAACCTAAAATAGAACAAACCATGCCAAAAGGACATTAATGAGCATATTTAATACGCTTAAGACCTATAAAAATATCCAAATAAAGTAATAAACCAGGGCTAGTTAAGGCCAATCAAGTATTCGAATTGTATTTGTTAACCACTAGTCGTAAACTCGGTATCTAATTAGGGTCTAATAAACGTAAGGACGTTGGCAAAAGTCGAGATGTTGGAAGTTGGACCATAAAATCCTCTACTCCATGTTATCGCGCTTCCTTAGATGGAAAAAATGTGTTCTGATAATGCGTCCGGAAATTTTCTTGTTTTTTTTCTCCGCTCGGAAAAAAAAGACGCGATATGCTCGCTATATTACACATGTAAGCAGTGTGTGCGAGTCCTATTCCTGTACGCTTACGGTTATGAATCATAACGTGCAAGGTTACGGTTGGGTAAGGCGATGTTGTATAAATATAAACAAATTCTAAAGAAAAAAATCATACTTTCTCAGTACGATGTACGATTTCAAATATTGAAATTTTTTTTATAAGAGAAGGAGCTACTAAGACGTGCGCTAAAAAAAAATAAAAAAAATTCTTACTTTTTTGAAGTGAATTCGGATAACTGGAATTAAGCTTAATATAACTGGAATAAGTAATCATAATTTCGGTTCCGTATCTCTGTTAATGTAAAAAAAATATAGATCTCATAATATATCAGCGCCTTCGTTGGTTTTCACCAGCTTTGGTTTCCTTTAACACTGCATCTGTTAAAGTCAAGAGTATCACTTACAATACAGAAAGCGATCCTTTTGTCCTGTTTAATTCCTGACATTTAAAACAATACGTTCAACACTGTTATAAAATTCAATTCAGATATAATATATTTCCACTATTTGTGAAACTCATACTTGACTCAATGATAAATAGAAAGCTTCTGAAATTTATTATTACAAAAATAAGAATAAAAAGTGTTTAACTCTCTACATAATGATCAAATGCTACAGTTTAAATTCTTAGGAAAAGCGTGTGTAAGACGCAACATATAATTAGCGAGCTTAGATAAGGCTTTAAGTACGTCATCTGATCCCCAAGTAGCCATAGTACAAGATGCCTGAATACAGTTTAGGGAACTGGTGCAACGCAAACGAGTTGAATAATGTCATGAGCTAATAAGAAGTATAACATAACCATATTACATGCTTACCTACATGTATTCACGTATATTAGTTCCGAAATAATTCTAAATTTGAAAGGTTTAATAAAACCTTGTTATTAACTTTTGAAAAATATGGTAAAGTTACATATATTTCAATATTTCAAATTCATCAAGGGAAATTGTGTTCAGTTTTTTGCTTACAATTACAATATTATATAGTTTCGTCCTAATAAGAAATTGTAATTTCATTACATGATGTTATTATTCATTAGTTATACTATATAACATACATTAATTATAAACAAATAACACCCAGAGCCAAGTTTCTCAAAAGGAGAAACTTGGTATAAAGTATTAAAGAAATGTTAATGGACTTATAGTACATTTCCATTTCCATTTGAATCATAATCAAGAAACGCAAAATTGAATATTGAAACTAGAAAGAATATCAACATAAATATCGTTTATCAATAAAACTCAGTAAACTACTATCTCTACGCAAGTACTGTGCAAACAGCGCGCAGCGTCGGGATTGCTGCGCCGGGATGACATCACTACAAACAACGCCGACGTTTTTCCGCTACTCATTAAGGCCAGGGGAGATAGTGACTCGAGTACACTATCTTGCTAAGTTTTAAACGAATATTCTCTTAAAGTTATGGATTATAAAGTTTTCAGAGGATGTTAACCGTGCTGTTAAACACGCTTTTGCTAGTGATAATCAGTAAACATAAAGAATTTTTAGGTTACCTAAGATAACAACTATTACTTCTGTGTTAGGAAGATGATTTATAACATAATTATGAATATTTGTGTAGATATAAGAATATGTAAAGTAAGTGTCAAAGATAAATAGATTTTTTTTTATTAAAATAATAAAAGACGGGGCTCTATATGGATATGGGCTCTAAGTACCTATATTATATGTGAAGATTTGAAAAGTAAATAAAATTCCAGATAAAGTACGCATTTGTACAAATATAGTTCGATAAAATTTCAAATGCATGTCCTTTCATGCCATTTCTGATTTCTAATGCAGGAATTTTAAGCTTATCTGTTACAATTAAAGGTTTTAATTAGACGAACGGTCTACCTGCGAAATGCGCCTCTTAATTTGCACTTGACTAATTTAGATAACGTCAACATTAAACACTGACTCTTCCTACATTTCATTACTCTCTCGGTCACGCTCAGCTCGGAAATTAAAACGTTTCAGACTAAACCAACAATCAAAAAGTAAAGTACAAACTTTCGTGTCTACTGGTTTTTTCGTTCTTGCTATTACGAGCGGCCTGTCTGGCTTTGTGCTAATATTTGCCACCGCGCATTATTACTGTGCCGTCCCTTGCACAATGGAGCGAGAATTACCTTTGGTGCCCTGTTTAGACGGTTTACTTGAACCAGTCAGGAGGCAAGTACAGGACACTTTTGAACTTAGTCAGTCTTTAGCGTTTCAAATATCCGATTTGGTGATTTATTTTTATATGCAAGAATATAGCGTTGTCATACATATATAGTTTTTCATCGTCACATTTCATCATCATTCTCCTGCCCTTATCCCATTACTTGGGGTCGGTGCAGTATGTCTGTTTCTCTCATTCATCTCTATCAGATGTGTCATCCACACAAACTCACTTCACACTCATATCCATCTTTACACAATCCACCCATCTTTTCTTTGGCCTTCCTCTGTTTACGCATCCATCCACATGCAGACTCAACACTCGCTTTGTAACGTGCCATTCATCCCTCCTCATGACATGTCCATACCAGCTAACTGATTTCCTCTCAACTTTTCAGTCACTGGTGCCACTTTCAGGCTTCCGCTTACATACTCATTTTGTATCCTATCCATTCTCGTAACACCACACATCCATCTCAACATACTCATTTCGTTTGCATGCAATCGTCTTTCATCGTTCTCCTTAACAACCCAACACTCAGATCCATACATGACTACAGGCCGTATGACGGTTTTGTAAATTTTGCCCTTCAATTTGAGGGTCATCCTTGGGTCGCATGTTGTACTCGTATCTGTGACCTGTCGCTATTTCAACCACCCTGCGTTTATTCTGTGCTGCACCGCGCGATCAACTCTTCTATCTCCCTGTGTGTGATGGAACCGAGGTACTTAAATCGGAGCAAGTAGGCAGTCTTACGCCATCTAGCGTGATAGAAACAGGACCGGAGGGACCGCCGAAAACACAATACAGGTGTTTTACTTCTGCTGATCTTCAAGCCAACACTCTTCAGTTTCTGTCACCAACAAGTACAATATCGTCAGCAAACAGCATGAGAAAAAATTAACCTATATTCATATTATAAGAAATATAATATGAATATAGGTTAATCTAAGGAATGATTAAGTATATTCCCTTCAAAAACAACCATACATTGTTGCGTACAAAATTTAGCAAAGCCAAGGTATAATTTGTAAAAACACCCATAATCAACGGTTGTTTCCATCAGGTAAGCAAGCTAAGTCAACAGCCTCCTCATAACCGGATGCCGAGCCGCATACATTCTTGATGAGTCGCCTTTTTCTGCGCCTATCCCACCCCAGGGCAATAGCGCGCCTCGGTTAGCTTATTTTACGAGTTCCCTAGATTATGTTGACGTTAATTTTTTTATGGATACATGTCAGGACTTGGGTATCTTTGCTTATTTTTGAAAGTATTGCACACGTTAGGATATAAATTTATAAGTAATGGGTAGTAATCAAGAAGTACGAATTCGATAATATAAACAAGAAAATGAGATTTGTTGACATCTCAACCCTAATTCATACACGTGGAAGTCTGTTCACTCGTAGATTTACGCTGAAAACTATATAAATTGTATTATTTCTAGGGTTAGCTTTCTTCAGTGAGTCTTTGACCATCTATGCCGTTAATGTAAGATTTTTATTTTTAGTTGCATAGGTTATATCGCTAAATATTTTAGCTTATAAAAATCACTGTGCAGTTTTACATCAATTATAATAAGGAACCTAACTTGATCTTTTAAATAATGTGAGCTACGTCTATCCAAAACTTTGAAACACTTTTCATTTTTTCAGTATTTTAAAATAAAATAAACCAAAAGAATATGATTTTTACCTTTTGATTTTATAAAGACATTTGTACCCAAAAATCAAAACCAACCTGACCTAGAATGGTATTTCTTATCACGAACTAAGTCACATTTACCAATAGGTTCACTACCAATGCCAATCGAAATTCTCGAATTCATGAACTACACGAACCTCGCCTAATTTGAGTTCATTCACACGAACGGAACAGACCCAATTATAACAAAAATCGGTGAGTGCTAAACAGTAAACGTAGGTAACGATGTCATTATCAATACCCTAACAAGGCGGACTTGGTCAGATTCATGCCAGTTAATTGTGCAAACAATGTGGCTGTGAACGCTTTGTGTTTGCCGTGTGAATAATAACTGGGGCAATTGACATTAAGGTTCTTTATAATAATTGCCTACGTAGTACAGTTTTAGCATTGAGGTTAGATCACTAAGTGATCAGAGTATCATAGGTTGGAATCTCACGGGGAGATTGTTCTTTTTTATTACACTGCCAGATCTAGTATGTGAAAAGAAAAATGATCCCGATAGCACACAGAACGTTTGCTCCAACGGACATCGGTAATGCGGCGTACAAGACTGTCCTTATCATCATCAGCTTTTCAACGTCCCAACCGAGGGGCACAAGCCTACCAGTATATGGTGATTAGGCCTACATATATTTTTCGAAAACTCGAAAATACATTAGTACGTGGCGGGATTTGAACCTCAACCTAATTACATTGAGCCTGTCCTACAACAACCTAATTACGTACACGTGATGCATAATAATATGTATAGATATCAAGTCACAGTATCTAGTAAACGTTTCAGCCCGGGACATAATCAAAAGCACAAACGGGAGAAATAGGTAAACTGCAAACTTGCTCTGAAATAGCTTGGCAAGGTTTTTTTCATAATCATCTTAACGTCAAACTAGATTTTATTACATAAACATAAAGGCTTCGATCATAAATAATAAACTTTGATCATCATCATCATGATTAACAAAAAATGTAAAATACCTATTTTATTAATGTTCACCATATCATGCTATGCATCAATGGATTTTTATTGGCGATGGTTCCTAAGCGGAAACTCTTTTTAATTAAACTATAATTATTTCTCCAATTAATGCGACGACAATCCAAGCGTCGGATGCAAATTCTTATGCACAATAACCGACAGGAATGTAGGTCGGATGCTGATTGCACACTCTCCTCATATCGAATTCTCTTTTTTCCGCCGAACGATCTCGGTGCGCGAAAAATTTCATATCGCCACGCGTTTTGCAAGTAAAATCAGACAACTTTTGACATCTCAATTACGCGTTGATAGCTGTCTCTAATTTTTTCCCCGGAACAACGTGTCATGCGCATACACCGAAAACTTTCAGAACAAAATGGAAGTTTGATAAGATTGCTGGTGATAAGTGCAAATTTGAAGTTTCTCCTCTTTGGTGATATTTTGTCGGTACACACGAGGTGCATTTTATTCGCTTTTTTATTATAATTAAATTTGTATCATCATCAGCTCATTAAACGTCCCCACCGGGCAAAGGTGCAAAAGCAAAAGGATTGGCCGACTTCGCGCCACAACCTTTGAATCTCTTCGCAGGCGTGAGCAGGTGTCCTCACGATGTTTTCCTTCACCGTAAGAGCGTCGCATAACGTATATATACTTTTCAAAAATTCAAAAACACATTGATACGTGGCGGGATTTGAACCTCAGCCCTCCCGGTAGGAGGGCAACAGTCTACACCATTGAGCCACCGACGCACTTTGTATATTAAATAATGATTTAAAAAAGTAAAAATTCTATTCGCATCTTTTAATTCAGAACAAGTTGTTAAAAAATTACATTTTAAACACAATTTAACGTTTATTTACCTAAAGTTACTTTTAATTATCGAAGTGAATTTTAGTGAAATCAAACAAAGAACTTGAAGGTGCTCCTTCTACCTTTTAAACCTTGCTATCTTCTATTGCCTAAGGCAACTATGCATTGTTTTGTATGTTTTTGTTTACGCTTGTTAGTTTCCCATTAAATTTTAATGCTAAAGGGCAAACCTTTTATTAATTCGTTCGCTTTGACGCGCGCCTGTCAGGGCTTGATGAATGTTTTAGTTGCACGTCTTCATGAAATTAAATCTCTTTATATACGCGTAAACTTCATTGCTAACACGTGTTTATAAATCTGTAAATAGTCTGAACTTCGGTTCAAAGCGGGGTATAAATTATGTGGGCAGTTCTCTTTTTAGCTTTAGGGTAAAGAAGTCGGTTTAGTGATCTTAGACCACACTTAAACAGCGGACAGTTACAAATCTTCATTAACAGCTTGACAAAAAGTCAACAGCTGTTCGCTTGTAAATCTAACGAAATCGGGTTCTGCTACACAACTACAGAGTTGTGTTTTTAGGAATAAATTGTTTAGAATGGCGTAATGGTACTTTTATTATTTTGGGCTGAAATTTAAAATATTTATGTGGGAATGTAATGGGTTTCTGAGACCGTCTGTTAAAATCAAAGCTTATTTCAGTTTGGTGCTACTTATAAACATTACGCTTACTTAAACTTGGGCGAAAACTACATTGTCAATTCTAAATTTTACCTACATTACTAATACAAGAAGTTTTAAGTTGTCAATGATTGAAAATAATCATTTTAAATATCTACTGACAGTACCTGTTTAAATCTCGCTTTCCCCATTTCTCCTCAATTTAAGTAACGTATATTGTTCCCCATAGCTATGCTGTCCGGGTAGGTCTGTGCCCCGCATTGCCACTATCCTCAAAAGCAAAACTTAACCAAACACTGCCATTGTACAGTATTCATATAGCTATGATTGACATTTATTCCAAATTAATGAATATGTTATGGACATTCTTAAATGTTGACTTATCTACAGGGTGAATTTTGAATCATTGGCATCCATTTGACTTATTATTGCACTCATATTATGGAATGTTTTTATGGGAATCTAATACTATACAGATCAATCATAAAAGTTTAACAAAAATAAATAAATAATTATGGGATTGCATTGAGCAACTCGTACTACTTTATTCAACGAGCCCACGCCGCCTGATCCACCGCGGCTGCGCCACTTCTGTCACACCGCGCGCCGTGTACCATATTAAATTCCCCCCACCTCACCCCATATTAAATTGTTTTTTTTTTTAATTCATCCATTTTTTTGTTGTTATATATCTTCATCAATCTGAGTTTTGAATCAATAATTTGCTTCTTATTTGGGGGATGTACTAAAAATCACGAGTAGGTTCTTATTTTAAATTAAAAAAAATACCAATGTTCTCGATTTTACCAAGTAAGGTTTTTTAATAATTATGCTTTCTGAAAATCAGCCAACAAAAAACTTATCTACAAGTAAATAAATGCGGAAGATTGCTCGTGAAATTATGCGAACACAAAGGTGTATGACCAGTAGTTGACACATTGACTGGAACCACTACGCATTAAATGGTGCTTCGAGTAAAGTAATAATTCACAATAAAGGTAACGAATACACTCGACAGCTGAATTAGTGACAAGTTAATGACGCAAATTAAGCTTTTCGGCGACACGGACAAGTGTCGGCGTATGGTAATAAATCGTTCACGGCGAATGCAAACGCGAATAAAACGATCCGAATAAAACATGGAGCGCCACCCGACATGCTCTCCGATACTATGCGACTACAATGCTGACGCAGTATCGATTAAAGGGTTATCGATATTTTAATTATTTTATATCACATATTTTTTGCATTCTAAACCGAAAGTTAAAAATATATTACAAAAAAAATATATTCATTAATAACGATGAGCGGCCCTAACGCACTAAGATATTACATTCTGGCAACTTTAGGATGAAGCAGAAGATAAAAGGCAAAATTCGGTGTTACGATATTTTATAACGGTATTTATAATAATTTTTAAATTTAAATATAATATAAAACACAAGTTCTAGACTTCTCTCTCTCTCTCTCTTCAGCCTATCGCAGTCCACTGCTGAAAATAGGTCTCCCCCAAGTTCTAGATGAAGAAAGAAAAATAGCTAATAACCTGTTTACTATTTTTTTCATTATTCAAAACCAGTAAAAATTTAAATTAGCTTCCTTCAATTCTACGTCTGCCAAGGGCCTACCTTTCTATCAGCATCAGGTTGGTGAGCTACAAAAACATGGCTTAAATTCAGGGAATAATCAAATAAATCGATGAACAAAATAAGGAAACGAGAGAAAAAAATGGTCTTCATAAGTTCCTTTGATGAAAAGCATATAATCTAGTATCATAAATTATCCCTTCTTAACAGCTACTGATCACTGAAGCTGACGATAAAATACTACTAAAAATACAGCCCTATTAAAAAGTTTACTTTCATTAATACGTCTCTAAAGTTGAAAATAACGCGGCCGGCATAAAAGAAATCCCAGCTGACAGAATTCACATGGAAAAAAATCGAAAAGTCGCATTCGTTTTGCCATGGTGATAGGGTCGATATTCGCGCAAACACTGTCCGCGCCGACTAACTTTTAATGAATTAATTTATTGAGTCTCGCACACAAATTTGTCGCATTTATGGCGATTCGGCTTGATTTTGGTAGTTGAGGTATGTGAGAATCGCCAGAGACTTCATCCTCCAAGGTTTTCGTTTATATAATACTGGTTAGCATTAAAGGATCGTTTGCGTTAGTGTCGTTTCAATGCTGTTTATTTTTTACTGAAGTCTATTTAAGTGATTTCACCATACAATTAATTCTTTATCATCATTTCAAATGTTGCATGCGTTTAATACGTCAATTAATAACTGCATTAACACCTTCATATATTTCAGCCTATCTGGACGTTAACTTATACTGATTCGACGACGTACATTTTAAGGACTGCCAGCTTATAAAACGACATGGAACTACTTACTCATGTCATGTGGGTAATCCGCGAAAGCTCGTTTTAATATGGGCTGCAAACGAATTTATCTGGTAATCTTGGATATGTTGATTCATTGCTGTGATTCATCGGGCGTGGTGTACACAGTATTATAAATTGTGTTCAGTAACTTGAGTTAAATTAAAAGGTAAATTAAATTGTAACTAATAAAATAAAGTAACGACATAGCTCGCTGGATCAGCTAATTGAAGTGGAAGTGCCGGTCGTCACGATGTCGCAGAACCGATTGCCGGTGCAGTAAAGCGTTCTGAGTTAAGACCGGGCAGACTTTGCAACATTATTTTGGTTGCTGGTGGTAGCTAGTTGAGAAAATTTATGGTTATGGAAATCTGGCGCCTTACTTTTTCACGGTAGACGCAATGTCTTAAGTTTTGCTTCAGATTTCAGAGTTTCCTATTCAACCTATCGCAGTCCACTGCTGGACATAGGTCTCCCCATTTCGCGCCAGATATCGATGGACCGACGACTTGCGAAAGGTCGCTGGTGGAGGCTGGATGAGGAAGCGGAGGACCAGGGAAATTCATCTCTCTAAATAAAGTTGTATAATGTTTATCAGTTATACCGTCTTGCAGTAAGCTAAATGTTAGGTAAAGTAATAAATTTTAAAACAAGCACGGATTACGGTTTATCCTATGATATTTATAGTACCTATAATTTGACAAATGTGACGACTTCAGTAACTTTGAAAGAGTAGATATGATTATCATCATAATACATATATTAACCATTAATATAATTTTAATTTTCCATTATATAATATAATTGTGTAACAACATCAACCTACTGATTTCGTTGCTGGCGTTCAACATTATGACTTTATTTTATATAATCACCTTAGTTCTGTATTTGACAAAATGAGCCATTAGTTATTACGAAATCGTATGTAAACACGCCAGTCCGTCAGTTGGCGGGCTTACAAGAAAATTTTGTTATGATTTCATTTTCGCTTTTAGTATATATGTAACACATTATTCAAATGGCTGTTTTAACAGGAGCTAAACACTTTAAATTCTGATTCTACGAAACAAAAACAACAGCTAGTTTCTAATAATTTATTGAACCAATTCGTTGATTTAGTGGTAGGATATTTTAGAAGCGTAGACTAAACCCAAACCTGATGGACGAAGATGATTTATTCTCATGGATTTTGATTTTGACTGCCAGGAAGCGTCGTGATAGCTAATAAAGCGCCCTTGGTTAGGCAGTGTACTTATAAGACTGCAATTGAGATGATGATTATATAATTTGTTCATAAAATATTTTACGGTATAAATATTTAGCATTAAGGTAGGCAAACCATAGGACGTCATTTTTCAGAATCATGTTATGAGGTTAAAAAGCGAACGAACAAGAGATAAAGACCTATTGGTAAGTGATCAACCCCACCCTCATAAAGCTGATATCGGTTGTGTCGCCGCTATGTTCCGTTCCTTTGAAAGAAATAACGTATTGTTTATTGTGATACTATAATGTTTATAAATTGAAACAAAAACGACTGCTACTTCTTTCTTTAAAATTCTTTGAAAATAAACATTGCAAAGAGCACTAAAACTAGTATTTTCTTTTCATTTTTATATCGCGTAACTACTTCCTTACGAGAGTTGCATCTCCCGAAGGCCATTATTCTCGGTTATATCCCAGAGGCACAAGCCGAAACATAAAACTGTGTGTAAAACAAGGCGTTGCATCGTATATGACCACTTCTGCCAACAACCCGGCTAGGAGGAAAAGAGGAGACCACGGACCATTTAAGATCTTAAAGTATGAGAACGTTACAACCACTGCCCGAGCCAATCGTAAGTTTTTATGGTACAATTGAATATGGGATGTAAGATGCAAGAATAAAATATTACGCAAATTATCACAAAAATAATGTGTTACTCTAGTGCTTTGCAAATATCTCTCACTCGATTTTTAAACAGTTAGAAACGGCTATGTTTATGATAGTTTTTATCCTAACGGC